>JAFBJQ010000898.1:190319-455664 GCA_016785345.1 Trinectes maculatus
CCATATGGATTGGATGAGAGGTAATGTGAAGTTTAAGGACACTGTTTGGCATGGCCGGCATCATTCGCAGTGTGGTTTACAGGCACAGGGGAAATTAGGAGAAATAGTGCTGCCAGAATTTCAGCTGTTTTGCAGTGAAAGTACATTTGGGTTCCACTGGCCTGAGAGGCTATTGGCCTGACTCATGTACCTGATGATATCCTGGGATAGCTACTGTAGTGAGACAAACAACAGGCCTTAGATTGAACCACAGTAATAGGCTGTAAAATCTTTATCTATACTTAAAGTATACCAAACGTACATAAAGCGGTTTTCTACAACCTTTCAGCAAGTTTTATTGTTTTTGATATTTTGCTGGAGTTTTGGGTCAAATAAATAGCTAAAAACAAACAAAAAAAATAAATAAATGTACGGCTGTACAAGAGGTAAATAAGTTCAATGTTTCTGGGTGATATTTTTATGCGATGTGACAAAAAGCCAGCTCCTGCCATCTGAACATATCATTATGCAAGGAGTCCAAGGATAATAATGCTATCAAGTCTGGGCATGCTGTTGCTGTGAGTTGCGTGAAACCAGTGTGCCACAGATAATAATGGAATAATCCAATCTAAAAATTGCAGTTTTGAGTTTCACAGTCAAGCTGCTGGACCAGGCTGCCATGTCATGTAAAATGACACTATGAATCACAGAGTCATCTGGCTACTCGCTCCAAATGCTCGGAGCCCACGTAGAAAATAAATAAGCTTTTGTGTCTTCTTCCAGAGATATTCTATATGTGATCGCCATGATAGATTAGCGTGTTTCATCACAGGCACGTGTTTGCAAGAGGAGACTTGTGATTTCCACATAATAAGGTGTCACCGAGGGCAGCTGACAATCACAACGCCAACATCCCCTGCCTTAATAGCCCTGACAATTAACGCATTTCGTCACACCACATAAATGAATGTATTTTTTATGAGACAGGGCTGCAGAGACAGTCAAAGTGTCAGTGGTCAGACGGACACAGACAAGGTGGCAGGAAGTGAGACGCCACTGAACAGACATGAGAACAGAAGGATCTGCTGCTCTGAAAAGCCATTTCCTCCCTGCGCACGTCACCATCCTGTTACAAAGCAAAGCAGCATCAATCGACGGGATCCATTCAGCAAGCACGTCACTCGTCAGCACAGGACAGCTGTGTCCTCACCAAATGGCACTGACCACGAATAAGACCGTAATCCCGAGACTCAATCTCAATGATGACACAGGCATCTTTAAATTACTCCCCTCCCAGAACTCAACCACAGATGAACTACAAGTCCCCAAAGCAACAATGGTCCACTGTCTCAACCAGCCTCTAATTACAGCCAATGGGGATGAACATAACACTCGGCACCATGGCCCGGGTGTTGTTTATTACAGTATGAGAGCGAGTGAACGACAGCGTATTCCAAATCACTGCAGGGGAGAATATTATCAATGGAT
Source organism: Trinectes maculatus (assembly GCA_016785345.1). Lineage (NCBI taxonomy): Eukaryota > Metazoa > Chordata > Actinopteri > Pleuronectiformes > Achiridae > Trinectes > Trinectes maculatus. The sequence continues at coordinate 191,787 of JAFBJQ010000898.1, forward strand.
TTAAAACGAGACGAGTGCTCGTTTTCATCTTCCCTTTATTGAGCATATCGTATTGGCAACATCGCCGAGGATGTGGCCGAGGGATTTCTTTGGATAATCCCACAAATATGCAAATCCAGGTATTCTTTTTACCCATTATTCCTGAGCCTGATAAATGCTGGCACGTACCTGGCTTCTCGTCCTGTCGGGGATGTAGAATCTGGAAGCGAGGCCTGATGCATTATTAAGTATTACATTATTACGAGAAAGCCAAGAGACGCCCCACTCTAGGTCCTGAAATCGGAGTTTGCACTCGCACTAACCCATGCCGCACCAAAACAGCAGGTTAAACTGATGACTTGAAACCTCACGCAGTGAAGAGAATTAATGTGGCTGTAAAAGAAATTGATGGTACAGCCCAGAAGCACCAGCATATGCTGCCTGGCTGAGCCGGCGGATAGGAGTTCAGGTCTTCTCCCCCCTGTCCGGATCAAAATGGTAGAACATTGATCAGAGGGTCGGACCAGTTTATCGTGAAGGTAATCTCGAGGATAGACCGAAAGAGGAAGGAGGAAACGGGGGTAGGTAATGCAAAGAGAAGTGGTGTGAAGGGAGTCAAATGGATGAGTCATAGTTTAGCAGTCATTACAGTCGTACTCACAACAGGCCTCTATCACGCCATTCATGCATTTTGAAATGTCACAGAAGGGAATGCAATGAGGCACCTAATGAAATGATTCAGTAGGACACCGACCAAAACAAAGCCAGTTAATATTCAATATAAATCAAACTCTCCATTCGTTTTCTGACAATATACCGCAGCAACTCGGGGTATCAGTAATGAGCATGTGTACACGACACAGCTCTCGATCTATTCTCATTCCAGTGATCCTGTCTTGTGTTTGTCCTCCTCTGCGGGGGGCTTGTTGTCATGCTGGGCCAGAGGCCTGAGAGCCGTTCAGCTGTGTCTAACGTGCTCCCAGCTGGAATCAGGTGCCACAGTGTTTACACAGACAGAGGTGAACACTTGGTCATGACAGCCACACGTGTTCCTCTGTGTCGCAGCTGATGAGAGGCAGATGACAGACAGCGATGTGTCAATCTTTCATCCCTCCTCCCCCGCCTCGACATTCCCCCATCGCAGAGGAAGGGAAGCGGCTCCACTCCTTCTCCACGTTAGTCCAGATGGCTGGCTGCGGTTTTCAAAAGCCTCATTGTCATTCATTCGCTTCCCTGAGTCATGAGGACTGAAATGAGAACTGGAGCAATATGAAGCTCAGATTCCCGCCCTCCCCCCATGGATGATGAGACCTAACGGCGTCTCTTGACACAGGAAGGATAATTTTCTTGTCTTGATCGTCTTTGATTAGACAAACAAAGTCTGTGTCAAATGAGGACGCTAAACACGCTCTGCAACACGAGTTCTGCATAATTTAACACCAATGTTTGGAGGTTGTTACGAAGAGACTTAAACTGAATGTCACTACATCAACACCTGATATAGTGATAACTGATTGAGTAGGTACGCTCCTCCGTCAGGAACTAGCTTTATCAGAGCTTTTGACTCTGTTTGCTGGAGGTCGGGGCTAAAGCCAACTGAGGAACCTGACCTCTTGCCCACTGCTGTTCCTGTCAATCCCATTGCAATCATCAATGGATTTGTATCACACACACACACACACACACACATATATATATATTAACTATACATCAAATGTTATTATTTACAATGGGCTTTTTGTTATATTTCTGAAAGTGATGAAAACCACTACTGCTACTTGTAGTAGTGGTAGTAGTAGTAGTAGTAGCAGTTGTTGTTGTTATAAATAAGTGGATATGTCTTAATTAAAAATAAGATATAAAATTCTATAGCACAGATTGCACAGCTGCATTTAGACTTGATGCGAGTGTAGGTAAGGTCTCTCCACATGACTTACAGTTAAATAACACTGTTGCTGTTGTACGACATGTGCTCTGACCTTTTATTCTTTAATTACATCCCCAGGTGTAACAGCGTTTGCATTGTTCGATTCAATTTGCGATGCAAGCGCAGGAGGAAAGGTCTGTCACATTTCATTTCTGTGCGTGGGACTGAGAGAGACACATTCAGAGCACTTCTATTGTTCCGTTTAAGGCGACGGAGGGGAAGCGATTGTCGTGAAGTGAAAGCTTCGAGTCGCTTTGCTCAATGTGAGCTCAAGAGAGCTACGTGTCTCACATACAAAAAAATAAATAAAAGAATAGAAACGTAGCACGGCGTCAGCTCTGTGACGCAGTGGTCATGTTGCGATTATGGCAGATTCTCTTCTGTGTGTCAAACACCTAACTCCCATTAGCCCAGGAGCTGGGAGGACGCCCTTCACATTATTTACAACCTGCGAGATTGACCAAGGTAAGAAGCAGCAATGATCTCCGTGTCACTTTCACTAGTTTATATCAAACAGCTCACTCTCCATCACCACCACTGCCACTGATGGCTCAATTCCAGCAGACAAAAAATACAGTCAGCGCCAACATTGACCAGCTGTCTGCATGAAAAATATGGTTTTTATAAGATGGAGGCCTGTAAGTCCCAGGGCTACGGTGAGGAGTAACCGAGTTAAACACCTCACAGCGTTAATGCCAACCTTGGCTAATAAAACGGTAGAAAACAAAAGCACAATGTCTCAACTCATGAACATCTCAAACATGCATGGGCGTGCATAACACTGCCATGTGCTTTTGTTTGCAGGATTAGCATAGCACAGTTGCACACATGTCAACCTCAATCAGAGTGACTGCTCAGTCAGAACTGGGTTTCCAGGCTTACTGGTGTATGAAATTCATTTACTTCACACTTCTTCTCAGACTTCATCTTAAATCAGGGGCCATTCAGCTCTGATGGGAGGACTCATGGCATGTGGCTGCCTGCAGCATACACTACAGCAGAGAGCCTTGCATTCAAATGGGAAATGTTGGCAGGACTGGATGTGAGATTAGTCGAATCAGATGTTTCTACCATGTCAACTTTGGAATAGAGATGCATAAACCACTAACGTGTCTGTGTGTTGTGCCGATGACAGCAGCAGAGAGCAGTGGATCAAAACAACCTTGGCAGGGACATATTTGTGCAATTTTACTTTTCCTTACAGGGATATTTAAAGAGTTATGTTATATATTTATGTCCCATGTAGTGTTTAAGTTCATTTTCCATAGCCGCGAAAAGACTTGCATTTACACTGTTCTGTGGACGCTACAGTTGATCGTTTAGGCCTATGTCTTTTTTATTTTATGTCATGATATCATATTTTATGTTTACTCTCTACCCTCTTTATCTGGCCTTGGATGACTGGCAAAAATTAGGCTGGATTTATAACCCTTCAAAGGCCTGCAGAGACAAGGGTGTTGTGGGTAATTTCATGGCACACAGGCTTGCAGACGAAAAGACATGCACAACAGGGGCAGAGGTATGGGCGGGGCAGGCGGCAGACAGCCCTTGGGCCCGGGCCCCTCACAATGGCTTGTGGTGTCCACCCACAAGCAAGATATGATGACCACTTTTTTTTAATACTTGTTGCAAACAACAAACATGGTATTTGTGTTTATGGTGTGACATTTTGTACAGTAGTATAACTTATATAGTACAACTTGTATAACTTGATTTACACAACAGACAAAATCAATTTACAGTGTTGTTGTCAACTTGTTTGTACGTGTCACGTCAATAAACGTAAATGTCGTTCTGTAGAGACGGCACGTGAGGTTAATTGCTTCTTATACAAGTGTCGTGTTTCCATGACATTGGAGATGGTTAGCTCTGTGTTATAGGTTGTCATGTTGACTGAAACCAGTCTAAAGTAAGCCAGGCTTCTGCAGCCTCTCTATTGTTATTTATGATGGAGACAAATGCAGAGGAAAGGTCAGAGGGGTCATCGGATCAGCTAATCAAGTAGAAAAGACTACAGGTGCAGAATGACAGGTCTGTCGACACGCCTACTGCTTTTATAGTTATCACACATGGCTGTACTTAATCATTTTTCAATAATACAGGTTGTGCGCTGACAGACATCGATCCTGGAACTGTCTTGCCACCATCTGTGTTTTGTTTTCGAGCTCTCCAGCTGTGAGCAGCGTTTCCAGTTCATTTGGTACTGTGCAGTGGAAGACAGCAGTGTCAGCCAGCAGCAAGCATAAAAATCAAGCAAATTTAGTGGCCTTGCTGACATTTGAGTATCCTTAATTTGGGCACTTCTCCAGTGTGAGCACACAGCAGAGTGAATATCACTGAACATTTTTACTATCGACGTGCAGCACCGCAGGAGTTTAGCCACCATACGTAGAGGCAAAACAGGAAAAAAAAACAAAACATGAAAGTGGGATAAACGTGCAGCTATTGGAGTCGACAACACATGAAAAGAGAAAATCCTACAATATACGATGCTGTGCTATATTAACACGCCTATAGCTGATGATGTTATAGGCTTAACTTTAGTTTTAATTCTGCTTTTGGTGAATGCTTTTACTTTTATGCATCACTGAATTTACGAGCTTGGCTATGAAGGACTCAATGTGGACTCAGTTTACATCACAGGGCCTTAAACTGAAAATATTTAATAGCTCTCAACTGAACCCATAAAACATTAGTAATGGGTTCACTAATTCATCTCATTTATATGACAATTAAAGGAGCTATTTTCTCCTCTACCAGAGGTGTTATTTACTGGCTTTGGTGGATTTTAGGTTCCCTCCGTGGCTAATCTAACGTCACTGGTTATCTGTTGGGTTCTGGATTGATGATCACATTTTATTGCGTAGGTGAAAATGTCTGCAGTCTCTGGTGCGGACATGCCAATGTGCACAAGAGCTTCTCCAGGCAGAGTCCTTACACTACTTAACCAGAGCTAGTTGTGTGTTTCGAAATGTAAATATGAATATATGGGTGATAATTTTTCTACTCTGTTTACTACTTACCATTGTGCCAGTCACATTATGCACTGGATCTGAACTGCATCATTTAATATATGGGATGATGAAGTTTTTCATTTTTTGGGTGGTTTGTTTTTTTTACATGACATGAATTCTTCACATCTCAATATCTTCATTACTGTTGTTTGCGAGTTGAATATGGGCTGGTAGCATTTCTTCATAGATTAAGCTCTCTGATGATTTCACTTGTGCAGAATGTATTATTTGCAAAACACTGGAACAATTACATTGGAGGATTTAAATAAAGAAGTGATTCATCACTTCTCATATTAAAGATGAAGCTGGTTATTTTAGTGTTGGTTCACTTGCCAACACTGTCAACAGCTGGAGCAGCAGCATTAGCAGCTCCTGTAATTAAGGTATTATAAAACCCAAACCTATCACTGCTCTACTCCCACTCGGCCTCAGTCAATTATGAAGACATAGACATTTTTACAATCAGCATGACTTACACATTCTGTGGGTTTCAGTTCTGCTGCATCCATCATCTCCTCAGAACAAATCATATCAGAAAGATGCATAGTACATGTCCTCAATCTCCACTGTTATGTTCAATCATGCCAACTTAAAATAATGAGTTTGAAATCACAGTTCAAAATGAGCTCACTTACTGACTCCATGGCAACATGAGTTATTTACGTCGCTAAAGCAGCTAAATTATGTAAACGGTTAAAATTGTTATTCCGTACTATCAAATTTATGTATTTTTATGATTTCATTTGATATCACTAGGGCATACAACATTCCACCAAGGTGATTCTCATATATACATACATACAAAAGCACACACAGACACACACTCGCACACAGACAACAATGGTGTATAGCTGTCAGATGAAACTCAGTGAAATACTTTTAAATTCTGTAACAGTTTGACATAGCTTCTACCACAAATCTATCTCCTAGTCACCACGCGCCTCTACGTGGATTCACCAGGTTCAAAGTTTTACCTTCCAGGCAATTAGTCAGTCAACACTCCACTACCCAGTCAAAAGGCATCCATAATAACCAGTGGGATACCAATTAGAGAGAGTTGCTCAATATCTCCAGCACCGGATTTCATCCCCCTGCAGTACACTGCGGTACATTAATAGGGCTGAGTAGCTGTCAAACACCAGTACATAATAGTTTCGAACTGAAATAGGTTGACGTCGGTAAAAATCAAACAAACCTGTGCTGTGAATCTATAAACCTGAAAAACATATGAAACAAGTGCGTGTGCTCTGATCTACACATACCGCTTTATGATTCAGCCTATGTCAGAGATGTTTTGCTGAGGGTAAAGATACTCCTGTTTCTCCTGACAGACAAACACAGCCTATAAAAAGCATATTGATTGAATACAATGGAGCCTCCTCACATCTACATCTTTTCTCATCTTGTCCATGCCCTTGAGGGCCAACACAATGTCTTTGGTAATTGGAAATGCTGCCAAAGTGTGAAGGACAAAAACAGTTTTGGCCAGGACTGGTAATAAATGGGACTAATGTCGTGGCTGTTTAGATGCTGTCTGCAGGGCTGAGGTTTTGTGTATGCGGCCTAAGGCAGTGGAAACACTGCTCTTCTGAGGTCAGCTTTGACAAATCTCAGTCTGACACAGACATGGAGTTTAAAAAAAAAAAGGAACAGCGGGCAGCAGATATAGAAATAGGCACTGTGAGAATAATCTATATCAATAACACTGAGACATGGCCACACACACAAAAAAAAACATACAATACAGCATTCCAAAATAAACTGCAACATTAGTGTTTTATGTCCAAACACAGACTATATCGCCAATAAAATATAAAGAGTATCACTGTCGTCATGCATAATCGTATGATTCTGCTGTCAGAATTACACTACACCACTTAAACAGTCATGAATTAAATATTAGGTATTTCCGTACAAGTATCCATAAAAAATTACATCATACACTTTTCCTCCTGCCAATAAATCTGAAGAAAAAATACAGAAGAATTGATTCTACAAAAAAAGTATTTCCAATACAAAGCCTGAAACAGCTTTCATTTAAAAGCACTAACGCAGGTTTCTTCTTTGGAGCAGACGCACACCTTAGTTTAATTTGGGTTCACGCACACCGTCCCATTGACGTGGCGTGTACTTTAATCGCAGTCTGAAAATAGTCCCCCAACAAATAGAACATTTGCGTCAGTCTGAGTAATGTTTGCTAAAATCTATTGTGCCCAACAGTTTTAGGAGATTACTCAGCCTTTGACAGCCTAAGCTACATTTTCATGACCTTTTTTTTAAAGATTTATATCGTCTGTAGGTTTGGGCTCAGTGCCGCAGATGGCACATGGAATTAGAAAAGTATTGCAGGACTATTGTAATGCATTGGTAGTCTTTATGGAATTCATTGACCAAAGCACCTAGCCTATTGCCAGTATTACTCTTAAAGTTAATCATATTTGTTTTTTGTTGGTTTTTTTTGCTGTTTTCTGTAATGCAGAGATGACTGGTTGTTAGATAAGATTCTTTTCAAAATAGTTCCTTACGGTGGATTTTTTTTTTTTTTTTGCAGAGGATTTTTAGCATTGCTGTGAGGTGGATAGCACTGTCGTCCAAAAACAACAAGAGGAACACAGGGGTCAAACATGCCAGCTGGCCTGGGCCTTTCTGCATGGCGTTTTCATTTCCTTCCAGACTCTAAAAGACAACACAGTCTAAATTTCCATAGCTGTAACAGACTGGGGACCCATCAGCTTGAGCAGCTCCATGACTAAAGTGTTGTAGTTATTGGCTGGAAAATAGTTTATCAGCTGATCGGGATTTTCATCATTATTCATTGGTTAAAAAAACAAGCTAAGCAATATAAGACCTGATTAACCTGATTAAGACCTCAATTAATTCACCCAAGTGGATGTCATCTTCTAAACCAAGCTAAGCTTTTCTTTCTCTGTAAAGACATAATCATATTGTGAAACAGGCAAATGACCTATTTAACAAGATGATTATTCTTCATGATTTTTTAACCAATTGCTAACATTTAGTATTTAACTTTCGCAAATATTTTAAGGTGTTCAGCTGACAAAGTCCACACTAATGCATCAGCACATTTCAGGCTCCTAAAAGTCCAATTAATCAGGTACATATGCATGAATTTTGTTGTTGAAGAAAAAGACTGATCAGTGACAGTGACATGAATGCAGAGCTCACAATGCAATGCCAAGGTCATGGAAGCACATATGCAGGATCAATAGTCAGACTGACCCTGAAGTGAGCCCTGCTGACATGGCAGATGCTGACAATACTCAACAGCTTCTAGCACAGAGTTTCATAAGCGGCGTGGTTCCTATCCATGCACAAATGTTCATCAAATCACATCTCCTTTCACAGCGTCAGTGTGATCTCACCCCTGATATCAGTTTTCAAAAATAGAAAGCGTTTCTGCAGACGTAAAAGAAAACTTCATTTTCTGGTGCAGATTTATTTTATGGGTATAGAAAAGTTGGTTTACAACTCCAAACTTTGGAATCATCTATAAAGACAAGCTTAAAAGCTTTATGACCCTAGTTTGATCGCATACAAAAACTCCACAGGGAACCTTTAATGGAGCTCTTTGATTTTGAGAGCATTACCATAAAAACCTTATATTATGCTTCACTTGCTACTGTACGGGTTATTGTATTGCAGCAGCAGGAAATGTAGAAAAATAACGGAAATATATGTTTTTTTGTACAATATATCTGGATAAATTCTGTAAAGACAGCTTGCAACTTGCAGACACTGAAATTAAAGATGCCTCTTCATAGTTTTGATAATGTAGTTCTTGGAATGCTATATTTGTCTGAATTTATTTTATTATGACTTCATAATATCCTGTGGAGATGCAACCTTTGGGAGGCATTTAATAACAGAGCAGATTTTTGCACTACGAAAGAATGTGTTATGCTATAAAAGAAGCGGAGCCCCTGAAAATGAGTTCACCTATATCTTTTGTTCTTCACACTTATCCAATAGAGAGTATGATACGGCAAGCTATAATCTGATTTGTCCAGTGTGTCAGGAATGAACACATTTCTCACAGCGATTTGTAAGAGGAATTGTTCAATTGCAGCGCCATCCTATATAGGAAATCTCACAGGGGTTGATTTTTCTGTGAAAATGATTTGCTGTTGGAGTGTTTGTTTGTTCGCTCCGAGAGCTGAAGGTGGCTATGGGTCGAACTCATCTCATCATGAGCCCACTCGCAGATAAATGCCACAGCTGCATAGCTGAGGATCAGTCATGTTTTTGTCTAGGTGTGAGCCCTCGCTTTGGTGTCCTCATCAAAGACCTATCTTCCAGGCCTTTGGGGAAGTTCCATCTTGAAAAGCTCTCTGCTCTCAGATTCTTACATTCCCGTGCTTAGCATCAGCATATTATCCACGATTTATCACATTGCTTAAGGGCCCAGTAGAATTTTACATTCACTGCACTGGGAATTTTATGCAACAGGATTTTCTTATTGCTAATTTTACAATATCATTCTGTCTGCATCGTTTGCATCTCACATGATGATATATGCATGGTGATGTACACTTTTTATTGCCTTCCCTGCAATGGCATGCAAATTTAAGTCATTTTTAGTTATGGCAAAGATCCATGTGGGTACAAGAAAATAGCTGTTCAGCTATGACACTGGCTGTGCAGAGATTAATAAGTTTAGTGCATTAAATATGACCACAATTTGTGCAATTGGTTATTTCAGATGGTTCAGGACAGACTTTTTCTGCAACAAACAAAACAAACAACAACAAAACAAAGTACTATTTTTTTGCCACTAAATAAATAATCGCTATTTTATAACTTTCTGTATAATATCTCGAATTATTCAGACTTGTAGGTCCTCATGTTTTGGGACTCATTATAGTTATATAATTATTTCTAACCAACAGATGAACCAAACAAATTAGTCGCTAATAGTGCTCAACCTTTTTTGATCTCCAATTATGTGATTACTTAGCTAAAATGAAATGCACTTCATGCATAACAATTGCAAAAGGAAATGTTGATCAGACTTGATATACTGTGTAATTACCCAATTATACAATCAAGCGAATTACAAGAGATACTAATGACGCGGTTGGTCACTTGAAAATCATTTCATTCAGGGTGGCAAATCACAGCTCAGTCGTTTCACATACCTCACAGTGGAACAGCCGCTCTTCTTCCATTGTGTCCGATGTGTAGATTAAGTGAACGTTTAATCCACTGAAAACCAACCATCTGAAATCCTTTAAAGGGGAAAGATGTGTGAGCTGTGTTAAAGTCTTGAATAATTCTCTTTGCTAGAAACAGAGAACAACAAATAGACAGAGGTCTTTCCATAGCCTTGTGCTTTGTTTTGATTTATTTTTTTTAAGTACTGTACTTATTCAAATGTAAATAGTAAATCATTTACCAAATACCATAATATGATGCAGTTTAAAACAGCTCTTCACTTAATGCAGTCAATTCCTCTTTAGAGTTCTTGGATTTGCAGACGATAAATGATAAATACAACAATGTAAAACTACTACTGTACTGTTTACAGAGAAAGAAATGTGCATATACATATATATACATATATATATATATATACATACATACATACATACACACACACACACATATAAATAATCAAAAAGAAAATGTGATTTATCACATATCTTAATTAAGGCTGAAGTTTGTAATGGATATTTATTTATGGGAATATAGAATCCATAGAAGATCATAGAATCTATATAGAATAAACACACAGAAAGTATATTCAAATGCAAAAGCTATTTTAATAACTTTCTTTAAATTTTGAATTTGAACACAGTTTCTGCCCTGTGATGAACAAGTTTGGCTAAAAGAAGGAAGCATTTTTTTGACAGAGATAATAACAAAACACAGGCCTACATGTTAAATTGCAAGTTGAATTTTAATAACTGTCAGCACCACAAAAATTAGATATCAGCTTAAAAGGTGAACTGTGTTTCATATAAATGATATTAGCAATAAAATTGTGTTCCATCTTTGTGCCTGCAGAATTTCTCAGTCCATTATCTTCTACTTTGCTAACTGGGAGTCGGTTTTTAGCTAGTAACACGGAAGTGGTTAACCTCTCACTTACAGGCTTCGTTAGTCGCCCACGACGACCACACTCCTGTAGTGTAGCCTGACCAGGTCCCGTACAGCTCATTTCAGTCGGGTGTTTTGCTTTTAGATGATACGACAACGACGAGTTACTTTTTAAAAATAAAATTTCCACCTAAACTCCGTCCTCCATATAAACGCGATATACTATAAACCACTCTTCAGACAGCCAGGATGCTAGTTCGGCCGCACACACATGACCAAAGGTAATGGGTCAGCCAACACCGGAAGTACACGAAAAGTTAATTAATTTAAAGTTTTTAACGCGTTAAATTTGACAGCACTAATATATATATATATATATATATATATATATATATATATATATATATATTGTGGTCGTCTAGTCGTCTATTATTTTAAGCAAAAAATAAAGTTGCAATGCGCCACTGGAAACGAAAGGGGCAATACCCTGTACCATCTCCGTCCATATTGAACTAAACACTGAAGAAGTTCAATAGCAATAGCAAAGTCGATGCAGTAGCAACGGTGGCTGAAGCAGAGGTGCATAGTGATGTTAGCGCGAGACCGCGAATGTCTAAAGTCTGGGAGTATTGTCGGGAAATTAAAGAAAATAAACACGTCAAGTGCACTATCAGGAGTTTTGGCATCCAAACTTCCGGATGGGTAAGTTGTTCTATTTTTTTAGCCTACCTTTCAAAAAATGCATCTCTCAGTATAAAGTAACAATAGCTAGGCTACTTTAAAGCCCCGTTCTTAAAAGATGATGTTAATTTCGTTTACACGTACCAGGATATCCAAAGCCGACGACGACCGTCATGTTACGGTGCTAAAACTGTGTTTCACCTTTTCACGTGTCTGAGGAACACCCGGAGTTTTTCAAAGTAACGTTAACATCATTTTCAGTGACTGAAACCTCCGGTTAAGCCCCATTTGTAAAAAATATGCGTCTTTACTATTATACTATTATGTGCAACACTAGTGGACACATTGCCTCTAATACTTGTCACAAAGCTCAATACACATAAAGATACACTGGTTTTCAATGACATCCAATTAATACCAAACGTTGTTAAAAACGGGAAACGTAGCAAATAAATAATCGATAATCGTTGACTAATCGAAAAATTAGATTATAGATTAGTAGACTACAAAAATAATCGTTAGTTGCAGCCCTAGTGGAAGAGACAATCAAAGGAGTGAGTGACCAGTGACAGGACAAAGACAGGAAGTAAACAAACAACAGACACACAAGGTAAGAAACGTAGTCCAAACTAACTAAGCAAAAAACTGTCCAATTCAAAACCCCCAAAGGTCATTATGAAATCCAAACAAAATCAAATTAGTCAAATAATTCCAAAATCCATAAACATAATTCCAGTGTCTCTTAAAAAGCTCATTATGAGTAGAAAAGAGGAAACTTGAAATATGAAAATATGAGAACTCACGAGGCAAAAATTGCAGACAGGCTGCTCAAATGGGCAACGAGAAGTAACTCAAACCTAACTGGACTGTGATTGCTCTTTCCCAGAGAATCCCACAGGGACAGGAGGTGGAGGAGAGTTAATTGGTATTCACACGTTTTATGGTTTTAAGGAAAAATTGAATTAAACTTTTTAAAACTTTTTTCGAGGTTGCTTCTTTTCCACATCTAAGGCCAAAATTGAAATTAGACAAACATGCCTGAGCCTTCAGAGTTTCATTTCGACATCCGAGGACACTCTTTTCACTTGAGTTACACTGAACAGACAAGTTCCATTTCATGTACATGTGTGTATCCTCGTTCAGCTTGAAGATAGAAAACTGCAGACAGTTCAGAGTCAGTACTGACTGCACTGCTGGAGCAGTCTTGCTTGCACATGCTTCTTTATGGCTTTTTCTTGTAAAAAGCTATTGTCTCATCATAAACTAAGTGCCGTGTGTGTAAACACAATACAGATGGAAATTTAAGTGGTAAAGTATGAATTTGACAACCTCAGTATTTCGGAGCTGCCAGAGTCTGATGGGTTTTCTTAGGTTCATGTCACAGCATCGCAGCCCTTTAGAGAGTGGTGAATCTAAAAAAGGATTTAAATTTGCTATGAAATCATTCTCACACTACATGCTGGCAATCAAGCCACAATCAAAACGCAAGTGACACACAATGAAACCCATCCGTGAATCTGTGACCCTCCAGTGTGTAAAACAGTCGGATTTAATTCAGCAATCACCACCCGGCTCAAATAGCTGATTGGGTCCATTTGTATCAGTGATCGTGTGAAAATCAGCTGTTTGGTGGTGGTGGGAGGGGGGCTTGCACACTTTAGCTCTCGCACCGGATGAGAAAGGCCATTATTTCTCAAGTTTGCCATCATCTTGTGCGAATGATTAAAACAAGCTCTGATTGTTCATAACCACTTTCTCATGTGTTCATAGAGAAGTAGCCCTGCTGACTCTCAACATGTGATGGCCAGGGGCAACATCCAATCAAAGCTGGCGTTTACTGGCAGTTGCTAGGATACCAAACTTTCCAATATGTGAATCACTGTGGATAAGATGAGATTTGTGCAGGCTTGACACTCGAATGCATTGCATCACGCCGCATGCGATGCACTTCAAAAATACTTTGGATTCATAAAAGTAGGAAATCTAATGGGAGGAGCAGAGCAGACGGCCAGCGAGACCACAGACAGCAGCCTGGGAGGAGATTGGATGCCTGCAGGAGGGCTGATATTGAATGCGCTCACATACACAGCTGATGAGAAACGACATGTTTTCTCTGGTCAACAGCAGCTTGCATGGTAGAAGTAATCTCTCCCTTCATGTTTTTACTTTGACGTTTTACCAGTTTATCAGTTCCCGAAAAGTCATTGGTTAACAAATATTTGTAAGGTGCACATGCATCATTAACTCAAATCAATATGCTTGAACTATTTCAACTGGACTTTCAACACATTTCCACATATACTTAAAAACCAACATGGAAGGGTCCAGATGCCAAAATCTAATTGGCCCCATCCTGTCACTAATTGACTGATTCTTTACAGCTGTGTAAAATCAGTGGCAACGATATTAAAGTACAGTAGTATATCAGTATTTTGTGTATTAAAGTATTTGGTGTCTTTATATTATCGTGTTACCCAGAGGTTAAGTTGCTTAAATGGTTAAGATGGTATGGAAAACAATGTCACAGTATTTAACTATCCTTACACGAGTGTGTATGAGCATCCAGACAAAGTAAATCAGGGTCATGTACTTATAATACTGAATAAGAACGGCATCAATTTGCTGTAGTTTTCCAAATATTCTGAGAATTATTACACAAAGCGAAAATTGAAAATCATGTTAGTAGTAGTTTTGTCATGTAATCTAATGGAGTATATTGTTTCTCTTTTATTGAACGCCTTAGGTTTAGTAGCTGAAAATTGAAAAAAAAAGCGTGTTTGATAGAATTTCTTCACATAATACAACTGCAGGCTTGTGTTGTGTAGCTCAGGCTGTGCAGTAGGTATCTAATTGCAGCCACCTGCTGTGAACCAGGCAAGGGTACATCTTTCCAGCTGGGGGAGACGTGTTAGCTGGGATTATGGCTCTTTTGGGATTGTTAATGAATAATTAGGTATTAATAGATCACTTGGATCAGTATTTACACTACACCAGTTTCCAGTTTCTCTCTTCTAGATGGAAGACATATGTCATAGAGACCTGTATTCAGTGCAGATGTTTGGGCACATTTAAGAAATGTGGCAGTTGCCAGGTACTCAAAGACAGCACAAACAAACCAAGGCGGATACATTTTTGCTTAAACGTTAAAACATGTCAAATATCATCATGGGCCTGGGGGGAGGGGGTGAGAGCAAATGAAAAGCATTAGCAGTGGTGTAATTGGCTGTAAATGGTCCAAAACACTTAATGATGTGGGAGTGGGATGTATGCTGGCACATACAGTATGATAATCCGCTTGTAATGAGAATTCACTAGATATCGCTGGCTTTGTTCATGCCCCAGCATCTCTGAAAGAGCTTAGCCACCAGAACAGTAACAATAAGCTGCAGAGTCGACGATGACATGTAATACAATGGAGAGCAAAGTTACATTACACAAAAAAATGAAGTGGTGTTAAATGGCTTTGAAAAGACCCATTTTTTCATTGCTTTTGAAGGACTGAATCAAGACATTCTTGTGATGAAGGGCAGGTTGTCCCTGCCATCTCTTAACAAACTGTAGTCTTTTAAGTGGTGAAAGAGTGAGAAGAATAAGTTTTAAGCCAATTTTTGTAATATTAATATGGAGAAATCCTTTACTGGAAGAATCTATATAATTAAACATGTGCAAGAAAGTTCCCAGTTTAAATCCTGGTTCAACTGGGGTCTTTCTGTGTGGGGTTCGAATGATCTCTAAGAGTCCCCGTGGGTTTTCTCCACATACTCCAGCTTCCTCCAACAGTCCAAAGACGTACTTACTGGTGGTGAGATCCAAAGTCAGGGAGGACTGGTTCAACTCCCCACTGCAACCCTTAATATGAAATACTGCAAATAACTGATGGGTGGATGGATGGATGGTTATGTCAATTAAACTTTAAGAATTTGAATACAATTACTTAAATATTTATGTACTCATTTACTTCTTGCACTTTTTGGTTATATCTCAACGTTGAATGCACTTATTGTAAGTCGTTCTGGATAAAAGCGTCTGCTAAATGACCGTAATGTAATGTAAAAAATCTTTCCATCAGTGTGACTGGTTAACAATCACTTTCATAGTGAGCAAATGTGAAAAACATATAGTAATATTAATACTTTTGCAGACTTTTTTAAAAAAATTTCAGTGAATAACTCCACGCTCTATGGACAATTTATTAAAGTTTAATGAACCAATTTACATAATTGTCTTTTGTTAATCTGAACAGCAATTTGAAGCTGTAAAATTATTTCTGATTAATGCAGCAGATGGACAAAATGTGTCTTCAAGATCTTCTAAATATTGAGACTAAAATGAGATTATGAGAATATGATGTGACTATTATTTTGTTTAATCAAGATAAACTCATATCTATCTATCTATCTATCTATCTACTGAATAAAAAAGCAGAAGCATAAAGGGATATTTAAATAAATAAACAAATAAAAAATAAACAATCAAATAAATAAATAAATATCTGCTAGCAAAAAAAAACAGTATTAATGTTCTAGGATGTTTTGAAATATTTGATATGAAAGTCAGGAAAACTAAACTTTAACTAAATTAAATAAATTTAAATCGGTGAATATTTTACTTAGTAGTAGTAGGTAGTGCAGCACGTCAGCTAAACGACTCTGTACAGTTCGCACACACAGATTCGACAAAAAAAACGTCAACAAAAAGCACGTGTCGGCCCTCTCGCTTGCCGTACTTGGCTCCGCCATTGTTTGACAGGTCTCGTTGCTAACCGGACGTTTTCATGGTTACTCAAAACAAACCTTCAAGTTTATGACGTATATCTAAACACCTTTTCAGCCGCACGCAGGGCACGGAAGAAGCCGGACGTCGTAGCCAGGTACCCTCATACTTCGGGTTTCACTCCGCCGGTGTTTACTTTGCGATAACGGTAATTAGCGTTAGCTTGTGTCACGATGCCGCAGCTACGGGAAGTTGACGTGACTCCACAATACGGCGAAAGTTGTGGGTGTAGTACTCACGTTTTCGCGTACAGAGCTTGTGTTACACAGCATCTGAAGCGTCACGAAGCCTGAAATTATTCCCTTTTACTTTTCTTCACTGGACGTGAAGTTAGTAGACCTGACTGCTGATGTGACGTAAACGGAGACGAGCAGTGTGACATGTTTACTTACATCTGCAGGAACAGCGCTTGACAGGTAATTACTCTCTTTAGCCTTCACATATAACTGTGTCATAATGGTGTTGTGTTTTGTTTTGTTCGGTTAATTGGAGGCAGGTGGAGGAGCAAGAAATACAGCAACGTATTGTCACTTCGACACTTGTGTTATCTAGACGAAAACAAGTCATCTTATAGTTGTGGTAAATGTCATATTCAGTGTGTGGATGAGGCTGAGTTACTTATAATGACAGAACATAAACAATCTATATCTAAGTTCATATTGCATTCACCCCCAAATCATTTTAGATATTAAGTGCAGATTTGGCTGATTCCTGCCACAGCAACCAAAATTTTAATAATAACTTTATTTGTGTATTAATATGTGATATACCACCATTGTTGTGGCATTGGTGTGGATAAAAGTATGGAGTGTGTGTCTGACATGTGGCTGGGTTGAGGTACTGAAGGCTGTAATCTAATTTCATTGCTGAGACTTGTCTGGGAGTAACTGAGGGACATCTGTTGTAAGGCCTGATGGGTCTGCAAACAGAGCGGCACACATCTGCACAACGAGGAAATGGAGCAAAACCCTGTGTTAGAGATCTCTAATGTTATAATGAAAATGAAATTAGAATATGGCTGCCAAAGTCTGGATATTTAATGGGAAACACTGTGCTTGTTTTTGAGTCCCAGATTGCAATACATTACATTTTCAGGGGCATTAATCAAAAAAAAAAAAAAAAAAGGGAGAAAACAGGCTATATTTAAAAACATGTAGTGGGCATTTTCACTCTTCATGGTCAGTTCTTATTCATCTTATTAAAGGAGTTTTGTCACTGGAGCCCAGACTCTGTGTAAAAAAAATAGTTTCTTATACGCAATTTATCATTGAATGTGTGTAACTCAGTATTTCCGGTTTAGGGGATATTTGAGCCCTTTTTGTACTGTCTTTGCTCAAAAGATCAGACTCCTGCCTCCGTCTACTTGAGTCTGATTTATTTACGCAGTGTTGAGGACTGCGTGACCAAGATGTAATAGGGGTGTCAATATTCGTCATGTCAGCAGCTTGTGCTTCATTAATCTGTCTTGATTGATCCAGCATCCATGTGGTTCAGTGACCTTGCTTTGCACAAATAAGAAATGCACCCATGCCAGTGATACCTGATCTACTCGCTTGGAAGATGGTGACTTATTAAAGGCACAGGACAGAGACAAATGTGGACACAAGTGCAGAGGGGAATCTTCATATGTAACAGAATAGGAGGCCCGCTGTTCCA
Source organism: Trinectes maculatus (assembly GCA_016785345.1). Classification (NCBI taxonomy): domain Eukaryota; kingdom Metazoa; phylum Chordata; class Actinopteri; order Pleuronectiformes; family Achiridae; genus Trinectes; species Trinectes maculatus. The sequence goes on from JAFBJQ010000898.1 coordinate 209,874, forward strand.
TTTTATGATGTAATGAAGTCATGATTGAGGCAGCCAGTTGAGGTCATTGTCCTCTGATGATTTGTTTACATCTGATCATCTGTTTATTATCATATAAAGGAGACATTTTAGATGAATAATGGCAGAATTTGTAAGATTATCCAGTTTGTCATAAGGATGAGTGTTTTAATTCAGCCATAACCTTTTTCTAAACATAATCAATCACAACTGGTTAAAATAAATAGAGACAGAAAGAAGGCTTTTTTCTTGGAAATGACAAAAGTTACATCATGAATGGCTTCCTCAGTCTTCTGTGTCAAAAAGGCATTTCAACTGCTACTGAAAAGGGAAACTCTTTGTTATTTACACTCTATTTTATGCAATTGTCGTAACCTTAAATTTGAAGAAAAAGCCTGTCCTTTACACAAATCTAGGCTATTTTTTATTGTATGAACTTTTACTATTACAATTAAAAACAATTAACAAAGCTGTATGATACAGTACTCTGGTATTGTTATTGAAAAGCTGCAAGTTCTGCATATCACCGATTCTGTCCTCTGATGTCAACTGTGAAATTTGATTACTCACAGTGTTCCCATCATTAAAGAAAATGTAAACATTATTATGGCCTATCGCTGACCTGTCAATAATTGATTTTGTGTTAGTTTCCTGCTCCAGTGTTATTTATTTGTTGTAATAGATTTTTGTTTTTGTTGCAGGCTGTGCAAAACTGCCCTGGCACTGTTATGTTTTCATTCGCTAAATCTGTCTGACTAGACTCTACTGCCTGAGGCCGATACTAAACTTAACTCAGTGTATGGCACCACGTTGAGACCATTTCCCATGTTCTGAACCAAATTGTTTTTGTCCCACTTGAGGTGCGAAAAGGTGACGCTCCTTATTAAAAGATGTTTTGTTGACCTTCAAGGCAATCTTGGAAATGAATGAAAAGAGGGAGGTGTAAACTTGTGCTCATTTTAGGTTTGTGCATACAAACATACAAAACATCAGTGGTTGCGTAGAGCTGCCGTTAATGAGATAACATCTAATAATTAGCACATGAGGTGAGTTCTTTCTCGTGTAAAAGTGCATGTGTAATTAGCGTCAAATCAAAATTATTAACTGATCTGATATTGACAATTAAGCCGCTGTCACATTTCCTTTCGCTTCTATTTAAAGTCATTGCTTATACTGAGCCTTTTTCATAGCATAATTATTCTTATTCCGAGTTCTTGTTTGTGTAAACCACGATGATGGAGGATTTTTATTCACTTAATTACGTTCAACAGCATTTAATAGACTCTTTTTATAAATACATATACAGTATATCTTAAATTCTGGGTTCAAGCTGGTATTTGTGTTCGTGTAAAACAGATCTGCAAAGTGCACACTTAGCCTCTTGCAAAACAGTTGAGCACTTTAGACATGTTAGATTGCTGAAAATGTAGAAAGTGTTGAGGTTAAGCTTTCCTTAGACTCATTCAGATAGTATTTAGTGTCATTTGTTCTTGTTAATTGTCCAATACCATATCACCGGAAAGAGGAATGCTGGTTTTAATTACTGTTGCAGGAATTTTTGATGCAGTTTTTCAGCTTCAGCCAGCAATTTGTCGCTAATATGCAAAATGGCTGAGTAAGACATTGTCAAATTTCGTCAGGAGAATCCATTTTCCTGCTGCCACTTCTCATTCTTAAAATAACAGAACTGACTGTCATGGGTCTGATTAAAAAGTACAACATTTTTTCACTTTGTATGGCATTAAAGGGTCATTTCAATCATACAGGGTTCAGATGGAATGCTTTCCTGATATTATATTACTCTAACATTAGTTTAGGGAATTGACTATCAGACATTTCTTACATGACTTAATGTACACTGCAAGGGTAGACAAGAGAGCAAAAGTTAATAAGAAGATAAGAATATTTACTTGGCACTGTAACCCAACAAGTACAATCACCTCCCTTGGAGGGCTTTTATGTTACCTTTTGTTCTGCTTCGCTCAAATAGTTGTTAAAAATAAATCAGTTTCAAAGTGTAAACATCCCTTTACCTATCTGAGGCAAAAATAAACTGGCTTAAATGACAGTATGAGAGCATATGATATATGCTTTCCAGGAGGCTCGAAATAAATAGAGCAGTGGACATGCTCATACTCCATTTGCCACATGGGAGATGTTCTAGGCGGATGTATGTAACATAAGAGTCACACAGAAATTCCACAATGACCTTGCAGGGAAGACTCTGGATTAACAGTGTAGTGCATTGGGGTTTTTTTTCAGGGCATAGTTCAGCGTCTGATAACAGGTTCTATTTAATCCTAAACACTAACCGGCGATACACGGCCAGTTTTTTACCTCTGGCAGAATGAATTGCTGTTGAGATTGGCTTTACCAAGTCACTACAATATCCTTTATCACTCCCTGTGGTCAGTTATTAAGGCCTTGTGGCTTCCAGCTTATAGGGTAAATCTCATCTTGAGATCTCAAAGGATGTTGATCTTATGTGAAGACTCCAAAAGGTTTGAAGTAAATTAATTTCGTAGCCCAGTAAGTCTGGAAACTGCAGTGACATTGGCATGCGATTAAACCAGCATGTGAATGGGAATTGAGAACTAGTTCCAAATTGTCCAAACCGTTGGATTCATATGCCAGTGTGTTCATTGGTTCCTTTTAGCAATGCCAAAGCAGGGCAGCCCAGAATTCTCACTCAAAATGTTGTCTGGGGCTCTTCAGGCTGCAACAGAACTTTCCCTCCTGTCACGAAAAGAGAAGAAAAACACAATGAGATTAAAGTGATGTAACGTCAATTATGTAAACTTGTGTTCTCTCCTCATCAAGTTTGATGTTGGCAAATAGAGCAAGCGCTCAGGCTTGTATCTGTTCTCGTTACTGTAATTGATCAAGGACATAGCATACGGATGTGAAAAGTTAAGCATGTTTGAAGTCAGATCACTGTACTCTACTCTTTTCACTGATTACCTGATCATGGGCAGTGCAGTTACCCTCACGAATGTCATATTCCTCAAAAATACAAAAGCCACACCTTAATCAGACCGCGCTGATGACTGATTATAATTTTAGTGATTGAGCTAAATCTCCAGTTGTTGTGATGAACTATGAAGACTTTTGATTATAGAAACATGTGGTCACAGCATCATTGCATATATTACCCTTGATCATCTTCTCAATGAAAGCCATCTACATATTTCAAACTAATGGGAAGTGGAATTAGATTTCACGCTGGATTTCCAAGCTCTTGTATTGTTTGTTACTTTAGATTTTACAAGTTGGATTGTGGCATACTTTTCTAGCTTCAAGTGAGCCCAATGTCATTTGTAGGATTTATGTTTACAATATTAAATATTTTATTTACTCATTGTTTATCTTGTAAAATCTGTATGAAATTGTACAGCATTTTATTACTGTACAATGAAAACACAATCTTACCCTAGTAGATTTTGAAGACAGGCCTGGGTCAGTCACTGAGACGTTTTGAATCAAGATAGCAGCTGATTACCTGCCAAGTCGTTTGAAATGACTCCAGCTCTAAAGCCAAGATAAAGTTCTGACAGAGTGGTGTATCTGAAGCAGACAGACATCTGGATTAATGTGCAAAAAGATTTGAATGGTTTCACTCCCCCAGAGCAAGTGCTGGTATTAGGGATATATAAACGAATCCAGCTTAGGAATTTCCTCTGTAAATCTTTGAGATATCATTTTTACTCTAGTAAATGTATTAGTTCCCACAAATGTATAGGGTTTCAGGGTTCTATAGCAATATGTTGTTTGGCAAGAACTGACTGTGCTAAATTTTACTTCCAAATTGTGTGTGTGTGTGTGTGTGTGTGTGTGTATATAATCTACATTGTGCATTGTGTTTTTTGTGAGGTTCAGTAGCTAATGCTAATTGGCAAAATTAGTGTAATGTAACACTGGTGTCTATAAAGCAGATTAAGTCGCCATCAGGGGAAAATTGGGAGAAGCCATTAAACCACTGTGTAGAGTCTGGATTGTACTGATGATTGGACACCCTTCTTGAGTTTAATTTAAGAAATGCATTTGGCAAATACCACACTGGGTGGATTAAAGGTGCGCTTGATTTGCGGGGAGGCACCTGAAGTGTGGGGTGTTCTTGCAGAGCTTTAACCTCTACCTCTGTGTGCGCTGCCACATGTTCTGGTGGCGTCAGTTGACCTGGCAGAAAACTAACAGCTGTTGCAATGAGAATAAGGCGTGACACAGACAACTAAACGGCTGGATTCAGCCTGGCTTGACCTTCTGATCAATGCCCCCCTGTTTTGAGCTGGCAGGCTAAGAAGCAACACTCCTTCTAGACTAATAAAGATGGCCCTCAGAGAAGCTCCGGGGCTGGACTGCCAATAAGTTTAACACCCACATCAATCATTATTACTTTTAATGGTTTCGTTGCTACTGTGAGCTTGAGGACAGTGTGGGTGGGAATGGACATAGTTTAAGATTTGGCTCCAGGCTGGGTCAACCCTGGTTAGTTAAATGGTTAAGATAGTGCCCGTTTTCAGTTACAACCAGTTCCTGGAACACAGGAAGTGTGAAAGTGTTGCTCGTTCATTGGTATTTATTTATCCTTGCATGATGTTGGAAAAGTTCAAATCACAATTTAAATTTTGTAATTATGTTCATCAGCATAGGCCGAGTAGACGAGCACAGATGACACTTAGATGAGATCAGTGTTGGGAACATAATTTTTTAATTACCTACAGAGTAACATTTATGACAAATAGGAACTGAAAGCAACTTCACAAACTTGTATGAGATTTTTGCAGTGGAGCCCAGATGCTGGTGTCAGGGGGAGTACCACTCCATCTGTGACAGATATTGTATAAAGCCTGTTCTGGTTACAGAGAAAGCTGTGGGTTAGATGGAGGACTACAGTTTTTTTTTATAGTATTTTTCAAATATGTGTTTTACCAGCATACAACCCACTCTTTACCTCTCGTTGAGACCAGTAGTGGGAGAACACACCTGAATCTTCAGTTAAATTATGAGGAATGGAGGGATTAGGTTGGGACAAGGCACGTGCAATGTTCATATCCCTGTACTCCTCTGAGATGATTGTACCGTTCTGGAAAGTTAATCACAGCAGCATTAAGAGTGTTGTCTCAATGCTGCAAATCAGTATGATGCTACAAGGTCCACACTACGGTTATGAGTAATCAGGCGATTATATGTGTGCTTGAGAGAATTTCAGTTACCGTCACAATGTTTCACTGAATGTGTCACATCATGCTCCGGAACAGAAAGAGCCTGAACCAACTGCTTTACTGTATCCCTTCATGACAGGATCCACTGCTAAGATAACACTGTGATCTACCTTAGGTACCTGAAGTAGACCACCGGTTTATTTTTGAATTGGAATCCCAAACTGATGTGTGCAACATAAAAATAACTTAATGATAAGTGCTTATGACTTTAAACGTGCATGGGAAGTGTGAAGGTGCGGGCATATTCATGATTTGAGCAGTATCGGTTTCATTTTGGGTTTTTTTTTTGTGTGTTTTGCAGGCTCAGAGATGAAGCCAAACTATTCCGACATCATTTTTTGCCCAAGCGAAGAGATGTGCTGTGACACAGCCTGGTCAATGATTGCAGCATCATAGGTATGGTCCCAATGGCATGCCAGATACAAGCCTTTCAAAACTCAACCATTTCATTTTTCTTTCCAGGTGAATAACACTGTTAGTAGACCAAAAAAAGAAACTGTGTTGAATCAGCATAGTTTCAGTTCCTTTGAATTTTTGTTGCTTGCTTTTCATATTCATGAAAATGTGCAGTCATGCACCAAAGGTTTGATATCTTTATGTTATGTGAACGATTTGAAGAGTGTCAAGGTAAAATGAATTATCCATTGTTAGAGAGTCATACAAGGTTGGTAAAATGGCCCCCAAACTGTTTTGCTTGCAGGATCTCCTGTTATCTACTGTCCTTTGTTGTGCCAGAGGCTCAGGTGCTGCCTGACTCTCAGGCTTATTATTCTGAATCTGCCCTCAGATTCAGCAGCAGATAACAACAGCTGAATTTTCTCTAATTGTCTGTTGCCCAAGAACTGCTTACTACCAGGGACGTGGGCTGGATGTCAAATAGTTCTTTTCGAATATAGTCTGTGGTTGCGTTTGGCCAATTAGAGACAGTCTCATTTAAATATACTGCAGTTCATTTTTTTCCATGGTGTATTTTATCTAAGCTCCATTTTATCTTAGGATTTTAATGCGTGTCATCATAACATATCTTGAAATTATAGTTGTCTTGTCTGTTGTGTCATTTGTAAATGTAACATACACTTGTGTCCAAACATCTATATGATGTATTTTCAAGGGTTGGTACATGTATCGGTGTCCATATGGTCATCATACCTGTGCTGTTTTCCCTATATTCTGCTCATAATTATAATAAGATTCTGAATTTTCCTCATATATATTCTTGTCAATGTGTATAACCATGATCTACCAAACCAGCCAGTGTACTGAAGAGAGAAAAAAAATAATTTTGGCAGCATTCCACAGTTAATGACTATGCATCCAGTGCCAAGTTTCAACTCCTGTTCTTGTCCAAATTACACAAACCAGCTCATTTATAGAGGCTCTAGAGTCAACAATGCTTGTTGCTACCTGTTTGAAGCAGGACTCATTAATATGAGTTGTTACCCTCACCCATAATTTTGCCAAGTGGGAACTTGTCAAGATGAAGCACCATAATGAGAAGTGCCAATTCTACTCTGCTATACTGCGAATTATGGTAGAGTAAATTAAATATGTAGTGTAACAAATTTTACCTTAATAATATAGTGTAACAATATACCTCATAACCCTTCAAATAGTACAACATCTTGCACTTCCTCTCTTTTTTGGTCCGTTCTCAGTTTAATTATGTGTATAGAGTCTGTTTTTTCATCTTACTGTAGCTTACTGTCACTGTGTCACAGTGCAGTGTCACAGTGCAGTGTCACAGTGCAGTTACCTTTCACAGAGCTCATGCTGGCCTTTCCACACCCTCAAAATATTGTTTACGCTGCCTTACGTGACAAAATTGGGATCCTGTACTGGTTGCCATGTAAATAGTCATTTTAATTTTACTAATTTAAAACACTAAAACTCTCTCTCTCACACACACACACACACACACACTTGGCAAAGACATCTTTTACAACCTCTTACCAGCTGTTACTGATAACAGCTATTTGATCTGCGATAAACCCATACCAACAGAGGTCAGTTTTTCCTGTCATTCACTTACCAATGCAGAGGTATTACACACAGGCACAAATTGCAGTCATTTTCAGATTTAACATACTGATGGAGTCGTTTTCCTGTCAAATGCCATGTGCATTTCTTGTGGTTGCTGTTTTCCTTTTCCTATCTGTTTTTTGGTCTGTGTTATACTGCTCTAAAAGGGTGAAAACTTGGATTAAACTGTGAAGGGAGAGTAATAGTGGCGGAGGATCCCTGCTCTGTTGAACATTTAAACAGTTAATATCCAGCACCTGCCTTTATGACAGTTACCCGGAGCCTCCATTAGAGATATATGACAGTGTGAACAACAGAGATACTATTTTAATTAAAGTACCACTTGTAATTACTTGGGTCTGTGCTGATAATACTAAATTGAAAAAAAATCTTTTGGTGTGATTCTTTTTTTCATTACTTTTAACCACAAAAGGATAATTGAAATTATGGTCTTTTTTTTCCCCATTACAGCGTTTAACACCATGTGTTAATGTGTGAGAATCGGTCAGCACACTTTGGAAAGCCTTCCTAATCCTCTGCTCGTAACACTCTTTAGTGAACATTTCAACTGTAATAATGCTTTTTACTTAAGTAAACTAAATCTGGAAAATATACTAAATATACTCTTTAATGACTCAATATGCTGGTTTTCTATTTTTTATTATATTACTGTCAGTTGAAGTTGAAGTTTTTTTGGGGAAGTTTACTGTTATTGTTGCTGACTTCCTCTGGTTTGGTGAGTGTTTTCTGAGTACTGCGGTTGATGCGGTTAACCTCTCTCCCAAATCAACAGGCTATTCCCAGCAGCAGACTAAAATTATCACTCCATGTGTCAGTCTGTCTCTGTGTTTTTTTTTTCCCCACTGATACAAACAGACTCACATGCACAGGTGCAAATGCACAGGGTAAGTGAATTAGCTTCATTAAGGTCCACCTGTTTTCCAGGCTTAGTAATAAGCTCCCTTTATCTCTCTGCGTAGAGAGAGCAGGGCAGATTTGATCAACTAATATCGCTTAATTTTTACGACACTCAAAAACAGCTTGCATATCACCGAATCCACTTACTGCATCAGTAAATTTGGTCCTCATTGCTGAAACCAATAGTTTTTCTCCATTTGCAGTGTTAGTCTTGAGTACTTGCTGCCAACCCGGTGCCAGTGATTCTGGAAGGAATCACTGACATATGGCATCTTTAATTATCGTTTTTTTTTTTCCAGATCAGTTTTTGCAACAATCAGCAACCTTCTCCTCATGATGTCTTTGGACAGAATTTCTGAAGCTGTTTCTTTAACAGCATGTGGGGAAGCAGACTCCCTTTAAGTCAGAGAAAGCACGCGCATGCAGCTCGTGGCTGGTGTGAGAGAAATTTCACACTGCAGCGTCAGTGTAATGAACAAGTAAAGGAATCGTTTGACAGAGGGAATATGCACTTGCTCACTTTCTTGCCTGTAGTTAGATCAATACTCTAATGCTGTCTCTTAAATAGGAAGAAGCATCGACTGGGCTTGGCCCGAGCCCACCACGACCCTTGGAGAAAAAACAGTATTGATGATAGATTAATGGTCTCAAACTCCCCAGACTCTAGATATTTCCTAAGACCAAGTACATGTTTCAAGTTGCAGTTTCAGATTCACAACTCCATGTCCGTTTCATTGTATTCTGCATAATTGTGCAATCAGAAAAGCTCAGATTAAGGTGTCCGCCATTAACCAACTGTTTACTTCCACTGTCTAATCAAAATTAATAGCTATTGGTCTGAGCTGCGTAATTTGGGTAAAACTAAACGCTGTTAAGATTTGAAGTGATATCACAGAGTCCATGACATTAGCTCAAAACGGAGTAACAGCACAGTCAGTCTGGGTTGTATGAACTGTGATAATGGGCCTGTTATGTAATTTCTGAGCAATTCAGATACTTCACGTTCATTGGATCTGTTTAACACAATGACACATTAATTTCACTCGGTGTTCGTGGCAGCGTGAAAAACTCTCCGAAATGAAATATTTGTGCCAGTGACACTAATGGGAAAATGTCAGCGATGGCAGGAACAAAAAAAGAAGAAGAAGAAAAATAATAATTAAAAAGAGCTCTTTTGGGCTTTGTGGTTTAACTAACTGCTTAATTTGTTTACCAGTTTACTATTATCATTAGAATTTGGGACAGTTTTGACAGTTTATGAACTAGATCAGCTTCTGCTTGTTCATTGTAGATACGGATTTCTTTTCTCTTTTTTTTTGATGTGTTCAACCAGCTTTGACAGCATGACAAAACAAACCCTGACACATGCTTTATCAAAGTCTTATTGTAGGCCTGTGCGTCATCTAGTCTATACAGTAAAGGCCACAGTGATGTAGTCAGCCAAAGAAGAAAAATATATGTTGTTATTATGAAATATGTTTCCAGTGACATGTTTAATAGAATCTATATACATCCACACAATCTTCACAGTTTAATACCAGTCGTGTTAAAACGTGGATCTCTTCCCGTGACCTCACACTCTGCCCTTGTGGCAGAAGGGGTGCACATTAACAGAGGGGCATGGTGACATTGGTTCACTCCTCTGGGACAGCCACACACAGAAAAGAGACAGAAAGTCATTGCAGTGTTTTTTTCTCTCCTCCTTTTCTTTGCAGGAGTGTCATGGGAGCTGCCTCCTCCGGGGTCCTCGTTGCTCTGCTACAGGGCAGTAGTGGTATAAATTATTTTCCTGGGTATATAAATAGGCTGACAGCCTGGCAGGGCCATGTGGTCTCATTTGCTAGTTTGATGTCCCGCTCCCTGCATGGCAAGGTGGTGTGGCAGTTGTTTGTCCCCACGTAAATACTGGCCTTGCAGATCTCATTCTTGTATGATGATCAAACGGGTGGCCTTTATAACAGACACCTGAACTGTATGTAATGAAACGTAGAACAAAACGTACACCGCTTACTTTCACCTAGCTCTTGACATTTGCTACAAACATAAACTGAAATGAATGAAAAATTAAACAGATTAAACATCAATATTTTGTGAAATTGCTTGACAATGAAAACCACTGGACTCAGCCCATTTACCAGGAGCTAAACGTAATTCCATGTTCTGGGTCGCTCTTATGTTTTCAGACTGTTTTCTTTTTCGTTCACTTTTCATTAAGAAAACAAACTCTGCTACTTCTCCATTTCAGTTGAATTTTGAAGTTTACTATTGCTTAAGCAAATTGTCAGTTTACTTCCAACCCGTCTAGGGGTTTTTGTGCTTCTGATGATGTGGTTGAAACTATTGTGCATCCAATTATCCCTCCTTGTACCAATCTCTTGCCACCTGGAAACAGGATTGCTGCTGAATATTCGGCATAACGAGGTTGTCCCCCTGGTGACAGTTTTGGAACAGCAGCAGCAGCAACGACAATCGTTGCTGTCTGGTTTCGACAGACTGCCTGCCACGCTTTCTCACTTTTGGATTGTTTTTTTTCATGGTACATGCGTCTTCTTTTTTTTTTACAAGCTTAACTACCCTTTTCCAGTATAATTCTCTCACAAATAAGTTACTGAATGAGCTGCGTCCTCTGATTATTTTCTGAACATGCCACAATATGTGGTATGAGTAGAAAAAGTACCTAATATTATGAATATTTTAATGAGCATACAACAGCTTGTAAGTTTTTGTATAAAACTTGTCAGCCAGTATTGAGTCCATCTCTCCTGTCCTCATTTTCCCCCCATCTTCATTGTTTCCCATCAGAGGTGTCATCATGTCACCAGTAGCACTACAGTCCAAGGGCTATAAGAACATTTCCTCTACACCTGCAACATGAAGTCTGTTGGGCTGCTGGGCAAATAGAGGGAGGTTTATCTGGGATGGCAGGCTTTTCCTCCATCACCGTGCCAATAAAGACAGCAGCATAGAGCCGAGTGCTTCACTGCCAGATAAGACCACCAGACAAACGAGGCACTGCGGCTAGATACAACTCACTACAATGGGGGTGAGAAAACAAGATACGTGGCTAATAATCCTTGACAGTTTGCTCCAGTTAATTACTTAACAAATAGTTTACTTTTAGCCTCTGCGTACTCCCCGCTGTAAGTCTAACTTACATGTGTTGAAGCTAAGTTATGGTCAGTTTCTCAAAGAACCTGGATTGTTGCAAGTACCAGAACAGGACAGTTGCCTTGTCAGATTCCAAGAATCCCCTCTCATTAATTCCCATATATATATTTGTTAGAATGTGCTAAATGGCCTAATTATACGTGTTATACTGTGACAACTGAATAATGAGCACTGTGTACAGCTACCATAGTTACAAACCATTCATATTTTTGTTTTCATAAAGTAGGATTGTGGTTTCATTTGCATCTCAGAATGAACTTGTGTAACTGGTGTCATAAGATGTGTTGGCAGTTGTTTCAGTCGTTACGGTAGCTGTGTTTTCGTTTTCACAGTGGGGACCAGAAAAACTGTGACTGGCTCCCTGTGTTTTTCACAACAGGTTTATTACAACAGTGTTGAGAGTGAAGACAGTATGAGAGCAAGTTAGAAAAAACAAAAGCTCCTTTTTTTTCAGCTACAACCATCTAACAATTCTGTCTCCATTGGAAACCAGCTGCCCACCATGATTGTAGCTGTCTATCATGTAAAATGAAAGGACACAATCAGGAGTCCAGTTTGAGTCAGTAATCAGACAATGTTATTGTTTCCATCATCATTCTGATACTGTAAGTTAATTACAGTGTGCACTGTGCATTATTCTATCTATGGGTGGTGCTACCAATATATTAAATCTGGTGTGAATTATCTGTTGTTATATATGCAAATATACAATATATCATGTAAAAACAGTTGAAGGTTGTGTGGGTATGGATGCAGCTTATACACATTCGCAACACTAAAAATGGTAACTGATTTGAATGTTATGGCTGATTGGCCTGTTTTGAATCTCTGGTCATACTGTAGTTTCAGTTGTTTTTCCCACTGTGTCTTGGCCAAGCCACAATGCATGCACTTGCAAAGACTGTGCTTATTATAGGCAAAAAGAACTGAATAACTTCAGTACTTTAGTCATACTCCATAATGGCATACCAGCAGTTACCTGTAAAAGCTAAGGCACAGATTGTTTTAGTTCTTTTTCCATGGTTGCACAGAGCTCACACTAGTCGCCATCTTCCTAGAGCTCCTTTATGCATTTACGCTAGGCTGCATTATACTGTATATACTTCATGCATAGTGCACCTTCACAATTTCTCGTGGGGGTATAGCCACAGCTATTTCCCAGCTCTGGACTGGGAAATCAGCTCTGTGTTTGGATAAGCATTGCAGGCAAACTTGAATTACAAAGTGCTATAAGATGCCTGCAACATCTACTGTAGTCTGTCACCATGAATACAAAGTGTAGATTTATCTCCTAGCACTCAGATATGACTAGGAATAATGCACGGTAAGATGGTGCATGGTAGGTCCTGTAAACCCAATAGTCTTTTTGACTTGTTATTAAACTGCAGCATCCACAACCTAGCTTGTCATTTTTACACATTTCAGAGATTATAAGCAATAGTTATCATTTACATTAACTGTTTTCTTGACAAGTTAAACTTAACTCGTTATTGCAAGCAGTCTATTAACTCCTTACTCTGAGATAGGGAATGGGTAAGAATAGTATTATACAGCGATTTTGTAATATTGGTCTGTTACTTTACTAATACCTAAGCATACAAAGCTTTTCAGTCAGATTCTGTGAATGAAACTCATTTGGTGTAGGTCACCTCATGTGACCAGTATGTTATATTGCTAAAAGCTGAAAAGGAGAATTGAGCCATTTGGATGATTCTGCTTTTTTTTTCCATTTTAGTCATTTATTGTGTGTGTTGGCATAAGTCTTTGTGCTTGTCTGGCAAGAAATTAACTTTGTCACAGTGGCCCTAAACAATAGCAGGCAGGAATTGCTGATCCTAATGTTGCGCTCTGGGAACAGTGAAGTCATTTTGCTCTAGTAGACCACTTAATAGCTTTGGCTGAATCAGAGTTTGGTAATCCATCAGTCAATTGGCACAGACCGAGATGAGCAGACCTATAAGTGCCAGTGTGTGTCGTATGTGACTAAACAGGTAGCAGGGCAGTGAAGCTACTTCCACAATAATGTGGCATGATATAAACTTATCTTAGCTTTTCCAGGTTTAAACCTAACCAGGAAAGTGCTCAATACTTTTGTTGAACGTTTGGTTGTGCCCACCATGAATTTAGTGACAGGACCAATGACATCACTGCAGAGTGATGTTATGTTTTCTCTGCAGTTTGTTGGCCTGTCTAAGTGATACACTGGTACATTGGAAAGTAATATATTTAGTTCTTTGGAAGATAGGGAGCATTGTCTGGACTGTCTTTATCTTCTTAGGAACAGGTTTAAGAATCTGTCGCAGTCTGAGCAATCAATGACCGGAGAAATACGTTTTTGTCCTTTCTATAGGAAGACTTTTTCCTCTAAGTGCATTGTCTAAAACGCATGGTGTAAGTCTATATGATGCGTGGTTGAACCCACAGTTGCTGGTTGATGAGAGGAAAATAGGGAGAAAATGAGGTTGTTGCACTGAGTGCACAGCTCAGAAGGGTTATACCTAGTCTCTGACTTAATCATGGGTGTGTTTTGGGCGTAACCTGCAATCAACAATGTGCCACTTTCCCATTTCATTTAAACACTAGCTGTGGTTTCACTTTCCTTTGTAAAACCAATGCGAATATGTATGTTCTGTACACCCTGCTCATGTTAGTTTCTGTATCCAGCCAACCTGTCCACTAGATCAGCAAAGCAATAGTGCAGTATTGGTTGGGTTGTAACACACAAAGTCAGTATTAGTATGAGAACTCCATACTGCTATGAAGTTGAACTAAACAGTTACCGGTAATTTGGCCTTGAACAAAGAAAATATGACTTATTGCAGACAAACTGTAGTAAACATTAGGTCGTATAACAGGTAACTCATTCACTTTTGCACATTTATCATTGATTTCTTTCACTCACCAAGAAATGACCAGTTATGAACATAGATGATAAAGACTGCAGCTCGGCCTCATGTGGATAATAGAAAACAGCAATAAAAGAAAAATGCTTGTTATGTAATTTTACAGAGATGGAAATTAAGGTTAAATATGTGGTAGTTGCCATTCACTGCTGTGTCACAGTTTGGTACCACTTTGGTTGAAAGTATTTGAGAAACGGAAGCAAATTCAAACACACTATAATTAAAAACTACTAACTTCTGTGTGTTTTTATGCCCTGCATCTTGCCATCTTTGGGGCAGACGACTCGGCACGTTGTGTCCCTCTTTGAGAATTGCATGCTTGGCTCACCTCGGTGTCAGCACTCTCAGATGACTGCTAAGGATTGCAGACACATTGACACAAATGAAGTTCATGGCATCAGCTGTGACGATAGTGTGAGACAATATGGCATTGTTATTCACCATGTCCCACAATTAATTTTTTACCCAGGCTAAAGAGTAAGGGAGAAGAAATAATCAACAGATTAATTGATGCACACATCTTCTTTAAAATGCTGCCTAGGCTATCCTGCATACAAACTATCTCCAGGTTTAATTGTACCAATGTGCCTCCCATTCTCTCTCCCCTCCTGAGCAGCTCATAGCTCTTATCAGAGGCAGCTTCACTGTTGAGACAAGGTAATTAGGTGTAAGGAGAGGAGGCGGCATTGATGAGCAGAATAGCTTCGTCTGCTTTTCAGCCAAAGGCTGTGAACTGGAGAGACCTGGAGAGAACTCAATGGACCAGCAGAATGAGGAAACCTGCTCAGAACTCGGAGAGTGAATAGTGTTGTTACATTATTACTGCTGATGGAGTGACAGCCAAATTTCGATCGTAATTAATTATGAATTCTGCTGTGTTGCATAAAATATCCATATTTAAGCAATAATCAACAGAGGACTGCATTTTCTTTCATCCCTTTATTTTTAATGCAGAGCATGAAAATATATGAAACAATGCACAGTGTAGTGCTGGTACAGGCAGAAAAGTGAGACAGCTGCACACTTAGCTTTCACTGAATGACAAGTGACTCAGGACACAGATGATCTTACATTAATGTTAGTTCGGCAAAATAAGACCAGACTACATTTATATGCATATGCATCATCCACTCCCATACTCAAAATACACGACTTAACCCATTGCAATGAAAAACGTCCTCACCTGAAGAAAAAGAAGCACCACCTCGCTTGTCTTGTTTAATGAATCCTAAATCTCTTAAGAACTCCATTTCACAAAGGGCTTGTCCATATTCTGGTTAGACTGTTTTGATTTTGATCCTGGTTAAATGAACTAACCTGTTAATAGCTTTGTTGACCTCCTGTCATGTGTATTTTCTTACTCAATATGAGTACAATATTTTAATCCCTCTGTCATTGGTCGAACCGAGACATCTGAGTTTTGATGGGGGGGTCTGCCTTTAATAGTATTGCCCTCCCTGTCTCATCCTTTCGCCTGCCCCCCCTTACCTTTCATTCCTGACTTAAGTGCATGTGACAAGGAGAGCTGAGTCCCATTTATTCCTTCACATGCAAGACTGCTTTTTCAAACCTTTATGTACCAAAGGATGCTTGACTCAACGTCTCTTCTCTATCATGCAGTGATAATGATAATTGTAATACTTTGTTTGTATAACGCTCTTCACTGCAAGTAACAAAGTGCTTCTCATGAGTCAAATATAAAACACCAAGCTAAATGAAATAACATATCCAAACAGCTCAACTAAAACATCCAAAAAAATCCAATAGAATGTCCAGAAGTATCAAGGTAAAATTACTTTAAATCGAAAAGCTTTTTAATAAAATTGTGTCTTGAGAAAGGAGATAAAACAGGGAATTGACCAGGAATGTGACAAGCATATTCATAAAGACTCTAATGCATGATATTCAAACTAAGTATATTGCTTCCATTCGACACAGTTTTAAGGTTCTTTAATGGTATAAAAGTCTAAACTTTTACAGAATGGAGACTGAGGAGAATTACCAAGAGCTGACAAACAACATAACTGCATGCTTTCCTAATTTGCATGTCTAATAATGATTCTGTTTTAATATTGTCATTCGGTTCCCTATTTGTCACCATTTCCCAGAAGGCTAATGGCAAACACTTACTATTTCTTTGGGATATATCTCCAGCTGATATTAAAATATTTATTTTTCATCGCATTCAATTAATTTCTGTGTTTAGTTGGCACCAACAAATGATATCACCTCTGAGGGATGTATGGTGTGTGATAGATAGATAGATAGATAGATAGATAGATAGATAGATAGATAGATAGATAGATAGATAGATAGATAGATAGATGCCAACACAGCACACGTATACGACGCTAAACAACACTCGTAACTTGTAAATTACAAAGACTCCCTGCACTGTAACGTTTCAGTCAGTAAGGTTGAGTCCCATAACCAGCACCACAGCTGTCAGTTAACAGAGTAAACAGAAACCAGGGCTGCATTTACAAATTAAGAAGCGTGACATGGCAAGTTTTAATACTTCCCACATGCCCCCAGAGAATCTCCCTGCTTTGTCATACAGACATCTTGCTGATTGTGTATCACAAATATTAGGTTTAGAGACTTTGCGCCTGGAGTCCTCCTTCGGTGGTTTCTGATTGGATCTCTTGCCAAGACTGCCTGGGTGTGGACACCTTTGGTTTGACTGACAGTGCCTCCTGTTTATATTGTAGCACTTGTTTGAGTGGTATGAAATGTTGACTCATCATTATTATTCTTTGAATGCTCTGTGAGTGTGTCCTTGCCGTCATTTGTGTCCCAGTGTCGCTCCACCAGTTGACCAGTTTTAAGCTGCAATAGTGATGAAATGCGCTTCATTTTTTCCTCATGTTACATATTGCTCCTTGATTACATCATCTTTGATATTTGTAATTATGTTTTATTAAATAAATTATTAAAGAACAAATTATAGTGATTGGTTTTGATCTTTATCATAATAGTTAGTTATTTGTAATAGCTAGTTAGCTTGAACCCCCCAGAAAAATATCTGTTATAATAATTGTTATTTATTGGACTGCAGAATGGTTTTACTACCTGTTTCTACACACTGAAGTGTGTTCATTATGCTTTGTGTTACTTTTAAAACTACAAAGTGTTTTGACAGAAACAATTCCGATCATATTTTCCTAATTAGGGACAGATGAGAGGTTCCCTTGTGTGGAAAAGCTTGACAGGCTGTCTTCTCTACAACATATCAGCAGGGGCTCATTAACAAACCCATAGAGTACTACATGACTGTATGTACATGATAGTGTGGCGGGACTTTTGGTGTACTCTGAACAATTTTGAAATCATGGATTATATTGACATACTGAGTGCACACAGATTATGATGCTTCCATAGTGTGTTCATTTCCATGTTAATTTAATGTACACATTGAACTATATGAAATCATAATACTCAAATGGAAATGACAAACATACTGTGTATGTCATTACATATGCTGTAAGCTGATTTCTTTTTCTCTTTTTTTTCCCCCTTAACAATAGCCATTATCAGAAAGATGGACCCTGCAGCCTCAGGATCATATTTGGTAATGGCAAGGATCTGTGGGTAATCAGCTTTTAACCTCCTGCCTTTGCTATTTTAGATCAAGTGTTAACATGCTGTTTCATTATCATCCTCATACGGAGGCAGCCCTAATAGCACTCATAAACACTGGAAATATAGCTTCTCAACATATATCGCTATTCATCTGTTAGCATAATGAAGGTTTAAATATTTATTATACTACTAATAATGGAATAGAAGCGATGAATCAATCAAAGATATTTTAAACCTTGAACTGTTGTTTTAGAGAAAAAAAATGACATGCTTTTTTCATCTGAAACAGAATGATTTACTGCTGTTTATAGTCATTTATAAATAAATATTGAATATACAGGGGGTCCTCGAGTTACGACGGAGATCCGTTCCTGAGAATGTGTCGTAACCGAATTTCGACGTAAGTCGGAACATACATTCATTGTGCCATTGTGCATACATTGTGCCACTAGATGTCGCTGTAACACCACCCTACAATAAGAGTTTACTATGTTGAATTGACTTTTGTCACTGTAGGGGTTGATATCGCGAGTGTAATGAGCATTTCCTTTAGATTTCTGATATCAACCGTGTAGACCCTGTGTTGTGAATAAACCTACGGTATTGCCACGATCCCGAACGCATCTGTGTCCGTGTGCATCTCCTTACCGGCTGCCGCTGCACCCCCCCTGCCAGCCGTCCATTTCACATAAGTAAACACAAGGCAGAGTAGCCTAGCTGTGCTGTGGAGGTGTTGGAGAGCCGGCAGGCGCGCTGAGAGACAGAGAGAGCGCTCACCAACTAGTTCCCGTGCGAAGTCGGTACGTATTTACGGGGCAAACCGCTTAAGCCGAAACAAGGAAGTTCACGGGAGATGTGTCGTAACCACGGAAACGACGTAACTCGCGACCGTCGTAACTCGAGGACCCCCTGTATTGACCAAACGATTAATTCATTAATTGAGGAAAAAATATATAATTAAATAATCATTTGTTGCAGTCCTGGAATATAGAATAAAACATTTATGTGTTAGCAGTTATTCTTTTGCATTATGACATTACCATACTGTTATGCTAAAATTATATCATTGTAGGTGCAATGTGTTTACCCTAATTTTGGAACAAATTTCATTTCTTTTGTTTGGTTTATTTTTCTCTCCGTATAGAAAAACTAATATTTTGTAATGCTCTGCCTTTCGGGTAGTAATGCAACAAAAAATAATAATATTCTTATAGTTTTTAGAAATATTATGTTTACGTCTTTTCATATGAGACATACATTTACTATTATGGAGTTGTTCTATGCCTGCAGCAGCAAAATCCAATTGTAGGTTGTGAACATTGTATCTCCATAGCTGAGGTAATGTTATAATCTCTAAACATAGTGTATTGTGGCATTGTATCATTGAGTTCTATGTACATGTACATAAAGAGTTCATCACAATATATCTATCACATTGCTCAACCCAGATTGCATTGCTGTTTGGTTTATCTACAAAACTACGGCCAGGAAATTACAGTGCACTGGTGCATGATATCATGATATATTTTAGTTGTTTAATTTTTTCCCCATTATCTACATCACCATCACAAATAAAAGCTGTTAAATCTGGCCAAAATGTCATTTGTAGGAGAAGAAGGTGGAAGACGGTGGAAGGTGGAAGAAAATGTAAGAGACTCTGTATAATAAACCAATGACTGACTTGAATTGAAGAACACTTTGATCAAAGTTGCAGAAATGGTTTGGGTCTGAACAGAACAGTCTCGTTTTATTCGAAATATCACACAGCATAAATTTCAAAAGGTGAGCAGATGCAAATTTGAATTAATCTCTCCCTGCATTATTGTAAACATGGTTGTTGTCGATGTACTCAGGTTGTGTTTTTTTTTTTATTCTTTACCTTATCTGATACCTTGGACTCATTTCTACGGGTTTCATACAAATGTAAAACCCTCCTCCGCTTTCTTTTCATTGCCCCTGTGTGGGAGATGAGGTACTTCATCACAGAGATAAGCATGCAGACTGAGGGACAGCTACAGGGAAGAAAATGCACACGAGAGCTGCTTGTGAAGTACAGATCAGTTCTTGTGAAGTTGGTATGATTAATCCAATGGTGTGAAGTTTTGCAGGGGGTTGATATGATTTGTGCTTTCCCTGCCGGGGAGATAAAAGATGAATTGACCCTATCGGGCCTATTATGGGGTATCTCTCGTCTCCATCGCTATAGGGGCTGGTTGAGTCTGATGATCCTCTCTCACCGAGGGGATCTTCTAATCCGTGCTCAACACAGGTGTCTGGCCTTGTGCATTCGTCAAGATGGCAAATGTGTGTGTGGAAATGCATATGAAAATACCGACACAAGGCTGAACACATGATGCATTGTCTGAATGATGAATATATGTAGCAGGAGATGCAATTTTATGGCATTTTAGAGTAGAACCAATTAAAAGTATAGTAAACAATCTTGCACACATCAGCCCTGAGACGTTTATTAAACTGCTAAAAAATCACACTAATTACCAGTCCTCATATCAAGCTACTGTTTTCATATTATCATCATATCTGTACGCCTCTTTATTTGTTGTTGTATTTCGTCTTAAATCATCTTTTTCATTATAATAATGCCAGTAGGCACAGCCAGTATTTCTGCATAACACTGCAGTGTCCCCAGTCTGTGTGCTCCCTCTGAAGCTAAGTGTGCCGCAGTTGAATCGCAATTGCAGAGGCTGATTTCAAAGGCCAGCTTGACACTTCCCTCCTCTTCCCAGCATCTCTGCTTCATTTACAATCATTAGCACACACATTGCCTCAAGTTAGCAACTCAAGCTTCTTCCCAACTATAGAAATGGAAATGATAAATGCTGGTAATAACATTTATGTTAGTGGTCCCTAAAGAGTGATGAATGCCATTTGTTGTTGTTCCCACAAAGGAGTTTTTAAATGGATTTTCTTTGCATCGTCCTCATTAAGGAAAGTCTTATTTTCTCATATTGGAATAACTGTCATTATTCCTTTGAAGCTCAACTTAATGCTGTTCTGATGGTGTGAATAAGCAGCCTGTGCTGTACAGTACTTCTGTCCTCACAGTGGGAGTGTGTGCATTTTCCTTTTGGCCTTGATTTTGCTTTGTTGCTGCCTTTACTGTGGTGAATAGTTAAAACATTTTCAGCAGTGTGACTGGCTCATGGTCTTGTACCATGTCTAGTTGTTCAGTGCCTGTCAGTGCAAGGACAAAACACAGTTAATCAGTCATCCTGGGTTTGGGCTTTGGTGTACAAGTACACAACCGTGCAAAAACAAGTCAACAGCAAGCAGATTATGTATGCATTTTTCTAACATATTCTTGTTTTGAACCATATTAGCACATCCAGCTAACATGCGTCTGGGTCTCACCTTAAATTTTGTTCACAGATTAAAGATGTAGTGTTTTGTTGGTTTTTGTGTTTTTGGAGAAACCCTATTTAAAAGTAAGCCAGTCTTTAATCATGTTTCTCTTTTTCTCATTTTACAAGAATTTGTTTTTCTCGTCTACATTTTTTTTTACATATTGAACCCATCTGGTAAGAGAGGGGGATAAGTGCATTCTCTCTGTAACCTGATTTTTTGTGTCTCCTGGTCAGTGGTGGTCGGCGGATAAACAAGTGAAAAAAGAATTAGCATTGCAACCAATAGATACCTGACGAATTTGGACTCTGGCAGCTCTTTAGTTTGAACTGACGTACAAAACATTTGTTGTTTAACAACATTTTTTATTTGTTAGATGTTTCTTAGCATCTACAAAATAATGATAGTGTGTGTTCCTGGGATGCTGACAATTAAACGCTCAGGGTACCGTCTGTGTACATTCAGTAAGTGTCCTCGGCTGATGTCATGGTCGGTCTTCTCAGCACTGTGAGGGCCTCGTCGATTGTAAACGATTTGAAAGAGCACTTTGCAGAGATGTACACGCACAGTAATGTGCAAAGGTCCCATGAAGATGTCACTGCGTGTGCCAGCATCTCATTGTACTCATCATATACAGCGTGTGTAAGCATTGTACCTGCGAGTCAGCCTGTGATAAGAGAAAAAAAAGTCCTATCACAACCCTACATGTCAGAAAGTGAACTGATGCAGTAAAATATGGATATTGTGTGTTTGTGCGTGTGTGTAGCATTATAGTATATGTGATTTATGTGAATTGGCTGATTGTATCATTTTAACGTTTTGTAGTTTGTTTTTATTCGATAACCACATACAGTGACATTTTAAAAAGAGACTAAACATTCAAGTCCTTGAACGAAAGGCACAAATGTTAAGAATGCAGAAAACAATGTGTTAACATAAGCTGGACTGGACTCAGACACTACTGTCAGCAGTTGGGATCATGTTTTAAGGATCACTGTGACCTTCTCGGTGGCCTGAGAGTGTGTTGGCATGGCATGACTGATGCAGATTATCATAGCTGTAGAAAGCCAATTACTCTGGTCATCACGGCACCCTCAGGGCTCCTCTCGGTGGAATGAAATGCATTACAGAATTCTCTGCGCATCCCTCTGGCAGGGTTTTAGATTCCCTTTATTCTGATCCCCCCAGTTTGAATGTTAATAGTGCAGTCAATGGGACCCTCCTGTGCCTCAGAGCCCGCCCCGGCTAGGATGAGCTTCTGCTCCACAAAGCAGGAAGGCCGTGCTTTTAGGAGAAGCCGGTGAATTACACTCTCCTGTTTGTCTTCTCTCTCTATTCAAGACAAAGCCTTTCTATTTTCGCCCCTTCTCGACTGCTCGTCTCAGTCGGCGTCCTTGAACGGCCATGGAATAAATGAACGAGCAAGCCGGGTTGCGGAGTTGTAGTGTCGTCAACATCAACTGGAAAGACCTTCTCTTTTTTAATTCTTGTTTTTTTATTTCCAGAACAGATCAGCTACGAGACCAGAGGAGAGGCTACGATCACACACAGTGACGCTGCATCTGTAGAATGTACAAAGACTACAGGACGAGTCGGGTCACAGGTAGGAGGCCTGAATGTTACTCTCTATAGTGTTGCTGTATATGTTTGTGTTTCCTACCGCTAAATGGCAAATCGTTGTTTAACACACAATTTAGTCAGTCAACCTCATAATGTTTTTAGAACCACCTGAAGAGGTTATATTTTCTTTTTTTGCCTTGACCTCTGATCCTGCCTCACTCTCTTTTGGGTTTGAATGATCCCCCTTCAGTCGTGTTTATTTTTACCATGTTCGCTCACTGGTTTCTTTTTGTGCAGACATCAAACGCTGCAGCATCCTCTTTAGCTGTTATTGTCAATGCTTCCAAGCTTGCACATGTGATTCATATAACACAGACTGACAGAGAGAGAGAGAGAGAGTAGTGAGACAAACAAAATCACACAAAGGCTCAGTTTATTTGGGGGAGACGCAAACAGATCTCTGGCATCAGGAAGATATTGTTCATTCGATGTGACCTACATAGGCAGGGCTACATATGTGAATGCAAAGCTTGAGGCTATAAACATCAGCTTGCATAAAGTGAGAAGAATATTGAAAACACATCAGTGAAGCCACACCTGAGAAGGCAGAGTCTTGTTAGCACCTGTTTTGAATTGTGAGAAAAGATGCTGGGGCGTTGCTCAGCACCAGTCGCACTAGTTTAGTGCCACTGAAGTCTCTGTGCATCCTCAGTATATAAGGTCCATACAGTGATAGGTTCACCTCTGTTGTACTTTTCCATTTACTTAAAAAAAAAAAAAAACTCAAACTCCGGAACTGCATGGCATATTTGTTCAGAGTCTGAAGTTTGCATAAGACAAGATAGAATGAAACTAAAACAGTTTTTGTGCCAAGCAGCATTACAGATCTTTGGCAAGGATTCCACCGCGGTCTATGCAATAACTTCACAGGAGCCATTTTTATGAGTTTGGAAACTGCAGGAGGTAATTTAGTTTATGTGAACCGGTGTGTGTTGTAGCAGACTTATAATTCA
This sequence comes from Trinectes maculatus, assembly GCA_016785345.1. NCBI lineage: Eukaryota > Metazoa > Chordata > Actinopteri > Pleuronectiformes > Achiridae > Trinectes > Trinectes maculatus. The sequence continues at coordinate 233,619 of JAFBJQ010000898.1, forward strand.
AGCGCTACAATGATGAGTTTGTTCTTTAATCACTGAAATCTAATTAGTGGATGCAAATTGCGGATCAAGAAAATCAATCACTTGCATCGTTGTGCGTTCGTTCATTAAATGCATTGGCTTCCCTACTTCTGTTTTTACATAACTATGGAGGATGTGGTATATCTTTGACATTTAATTTCCTGATTTTAATGGACACATATAGTATTATAGGTTTTATGTATGCTACCAGCTTAGTTCTGATGGAGACTGGTTACTCTGCATCACTCTGGTCCAGAAATATCTCATCGTACCGGATGGATTCATGCAATCTGCATACAGCTATGGTCCCAAGACAACGCCTCTTATCCCTCATGTGATGTTGATGATACTCTGAAGTCTCCTGCTTTGGATAATTCCTGTTCTGTGCTAATTAGCAAATGTTAATATGGTAAGAAGCTTACCTAAGATGTTGAACAGAGTAAATATTAACATCAGCATGTTTGCATATTCACAGTGAGTCTTTTAGCACGGGGATGTTAGCACAGTAGAGCTCATCCTTGCAGTGCTGTCAGAATTGTTCTATCTCCAACCCAGCTATTACAATACCTTTTCATTTTACTAAAAGTGCATGTTACCAACATGATAAGTACATAATACTGGAAAGAGAGACAATTGGCTGTCAGATAATCAGGTTTAGAGAAAGTGCAGTGCAAAGGCTGTTTATTGAGCAGTACACTCTGCATCACATTGCAGTATCTAGGCGAGCTGTTATTATATTTTAAAAACAACAACAACAAAAAAAAACAATTGGATCCTACTGTACATTGTCTGAGAACAGAAAATGAACCTAGTAAGAAACCGACCGATTGAACGAGAGGGGGAATGTGAGAGAAAGTGCTTTTCTTGCCTGGTTTTGGACGATGAGGGTGTCCTTTCTCATTACTCTCGCACAGTGCAGTATGCAGGTCAGTCAGGTGATAATGAATGCTCTGTCTCATACTTGGCCTTTCTCCCTCCCCCCTGCTCGTCTGGTCTGCTCTTTCTGTTCTACCCCCTCCCTTTCTTCACACATGTAGCCTGTAGAGTCTAGTTTTCTTTTGCCATTCTTTTTTAATTGTCTGCCTTTCTTTTCTTCCACTGTTCAGTAGTTTAAAGGTGTCTCGGGTCAATTTGTGGGACAGTAAAGATATCCTGTTTTCTGTCTCTTTCTTTATTAGATAAACACAGGCCTAAGGTCTGAGGAGCTTAATTTATTTTTCAGGTTTGTATCAAAAAGGACGCCTTGGGTGATTTGTCATTGGCTTTACCCTCCACACTACACACTGTTCAAATTCTGTTCACAGCAGTCTTCGCTGTATGACCGTCTGAAGTGGGTATAGGAGGTGACAATGCAGACAGTACCATTTTTTGCGAAAATACATAATAGTGGTTCTACAGTTTAATGTGGAGACAATAGACAAACAATCATTAAACAGTATCATTAAAAGAAATTTGTCTGAAAGCAAAAAAACAAAGGAAAATAAATGTAAATTAGCTTCTCTATCCTTTTCAGTGGCATTACATTGCAGATATGATGCTTTTGAATTTAAAACTCTTCTCTGATCAGATGTCTAGTTTTTTGTTTTCTCCGGGACCGATTCGCCAGCGGTCAATGGTTGTTAAAATACAGGGTAAATATTTGGAGATAATAAAATGAAATACGCAAATTAAGGTTTCAGCAGTTGTTGACATTTTACAATTTACGGGGTTTTCAAAATATCTTCATATTAATTTTTATTATCATCATCACGGGAAAGATGACATCATCAGCATATAACAAATAAGACTTACAGCTTGTTTTCTTACAGTTATTTTCTAATTGACCTCTGGTCTTTTTAGGCCTCATTCTTCAGTCTGATGATTTGGTTGTTGTTGTTGATGTTGATCTGAGTGGAAACTAAAAGGTTTGGCTGCAGGCCATTACCTGCTCTGTTGTTAATGTTGAGTTGGGGGCAGTGCAGGACTGATGGCACATTTGTTGCCAGGGATCCCAAAAACTTTGCTGCCAAACAGCTGCAAAACTGCACCACAGTGCCCATTTACCCGAAACAACTGCTTGTGCTTGAATTGTAAGACTTAAAGCATTTTAACGTCGCGCGGTAACGTTGTAGAACAAATACAATTTGTCATCACCTCTTCTCGTGGCTATGTTGGTGGCAATGCATCAGTGGTGTTTTGTCAAGTGATCGTCCGGCTGTGAATGATGGCAGGGCAGCAAACGCAGTTAATAACAGTTTAGCAGTGCCGAGAGGTTAACAGTTGCAGTCCACTTTGTTTCAGACCCATTTTCATCATTATTCATGCTCAACAGGCCTGGCCTCCTTCTTTTTTATTTAGTCTAATCTGGTCTCAGAACAGATTCTGCAGTCACGAGGGCACCTGCCGCAACTGCCTCCTCCCACACCATCAGGAAAGCTATATGGCAAACAGCCCTGCACATCAAAACCTGTCGACCCCAACCTCTTGTTACGGTGCCTTGTCACTCCTCTACAACCCATTAAATTCATCCAAGGAGGGATACACCAGTACGTGAACTGGGACACTGTGAGGCTCAGTTAATGAGGTGTGACTTAGGCTGCGGAGTCACCTCAACCTTTCCTGTCCAGATGATCATCAGCTAACCATCAGTCAGGGGCGGGGTGTGAGGTTGAGGGTGGGAGGGGGGTGGTTGGGCGAAAGATAATTAGAGAGGGAAGAATTAAGCAAGATGGAGGTCAAAGATAACTAGCAGGAACCCAAAAGACAGATGTCCACTATCCTCAATACACATTTCTCTGCTGTTGGCTTCGTCCATAGAAGTCCGTTGAGTTCATGACATTTTTCACTATTGCCTGAGCTACACTCACTGATCTCAAAACGAACAACACTAATCTGGACTGCAGCCGCTTTACAACGATTTCTTTTCTGAGCAAAACCTTTTCAAATATCATCCTCCCCACCTCTGGAGGCTTCTTGCAGCAGCTACCTGAACCCTGTTGTTAGACTGCAAAGGGCACATTGATGCAGCACAGTCCACTCCTACTGAGTGAAAACAGGGTTTGTGTGATTTGGCAATTAACTTAATAGACTTAGACAAACAGGGCCAACATCTCACAGGACAAATAGTCCTAATAGTTGTTTCGCAAAAAGGGAAATATTAAATCACAAGAATCCTAGTTAAGAGCGAGGTTATGCCTCTCCAAGCCCTTGTTAAAATTTCAATATGATAGTTGTCGATGAGGCCCGGCCTCCATTTAATATGCAGTAACTGAATTTGAATTATTCATAATATGAACGATTTCTCCGCTAACAAAACAAATGTGTTGAGCTGGTGTTTAGATTTAACTGGGTCAACCATTCAATATGTTACTGCATTCATATATATATGTGTGTGTGTATGTATAGACAGAGATGTGATGGAGTGTATGGGCTGGGGATTTATGTTTATTTTTTTTTTAAGTTGTGTTTGTTGTTTTTCAGTCTTTCAGTCAGAGTTACGTGTTTCACCTCGCTTTCAGTCAGGCCTTTCATTTGACTTTAGAGCGCATACAAAAACCATAAAAGCAAACCAAGGCCACTCTCATCCACTCAGGCACACAGTCAAATTAGTGTTTGATTCGAACGTTTTGCTAGGCTAAGCAGGCCGCAGAAAGAACATCATTGTTTCAAAATAAAATCAAGACATCAGACAAACATCAGAACATTCAGTCCCTGATGACTCTGAAATTGAATGAGAGCATTCACTGGCCGTTCCTCATTACTATTGGCTGACAGAGGTAATTGAATCCTGCCTGGAAAACACTGAGTTTATTTATGACAAGTCGTTTCCGGTAAAAACGCGAACAGAGTCATCAGTTGGTTGCTTTGCTTATTTTAATGTCTGAAAGTGTAGAGGATTATTAACCCCTGTGTCCCCCTCCTCCTCCTCACACTGTGTTCGTGTCTCCTGATGCTGAAAGCGTGAGTGTGCCTGTGCTATTGTATTAATGTAACCTCCTCCACACAATATGTAAAGCAGTAAATAGAGCCTTATTGTCCAGTCCAAATACTGGGGGAAGACAGTTCCTCATACTATTGTGTCTTGTGTGTGTATGTATATACTGTATGTGTTGCGTGTGTGTGCGTGTGATCACCCTAGTTTGAGTGTGTGTGTGTGTGTGTGTGTGTGTGTGTGTGTGTGAGACAGCTGTAAACTATTGCTGTTTTCATTTATAGGATGTAACAGTGCACATACACTAATGTTTACAGAAGGAAATGGTTTGTTTGTCTGTGTCAGTCAAAGCTGTTTAGAGAGTCACGGGCAGCATTTGCTGACAATGGACGTACGACACAGTGTAGAAGGTTACTGTCATAACAGTACTTTGGCTCAATCCAACCAGAATACTGTACCTCTAACATCTCTGAACTGGAAATTTAAAGCAGTTTTGAGAGTTGGAAAAGGATACGGTGCTTTGGCGTTGGTATGTGTACTTTTATTCATCTTTCCGATGACTTTGTGATGACGGAGGAAACAGACATACTGCTGGGGCAGAGGAGAAAATAATTTTGACCTCACAGATATTTTCTGAACTAATGTAAGGAAAGAAAGAGCAAATAATTAGACAAAGCGTTTTCTGTTTGTGCATATGGAAATATAAATGCTAAAATAAAGCACACTTTAAAAAGACACATCTTAAGAGACCTGAATATTTAGTTTGTTTGCTGTCTAACAGTTGAAAATCTGATTGATAAATACTATCCTCAAAAACCAATATTGTTTTTCTTTTCCTACAAATAAGACATTACACCACTAAGAGTGTAATTGTTCTGGATCGCATTGGGAATTCTGCTATTGAGCAAATGCTATTCCAACCACCAGGGAAGGTGTGTGTGAGTTGGTCCTATTCTGTAATGCGTGGCACGTCTCCTACTAATACACACAGCATTAAAAGTGCAAGGTGAAGAGATTGTCTGTGAATGTTGATGAGGAGACGTGCGAGCATATTTGGGGTTATGCCAAAAAGATAACCATCTATACTCAGACCAAAGCAATCCACAGCAGAAGTATAAATAGAGAACATATATCCTCTAAGCGTGGGGATTCTTTTAATCCCTTGCTTTCACCCACTCTCAAATCCAAAACAGAAATAGGTACCCGAACTCATTGTCTATGATCTATGTGGTAGATTATTATCAGACGCATTAGTCTGATGTGCCATGCAACATGGAAAAAGTATTTGACAGAGATTTAGAAATGGATCCGATGGTCTTTGCGTTTTGGCCTCCCATGTAGAAATATAACCACTGTCACCAGAGAGGTTTTATAGGTTATATACTATCATTACATTTGCTGCTGGCAAAAATATGCTGTTATACTGTGGACTAATGATGAAGAGCCCTATGTGGAGGGTTGGTCTGAAGTTATGTTTGAATAGGAATATCTGACAGGACCACTGGTTGTGGAAACACCATGAGCAGAACAGGAAACCTGACTGAATGAAGGACATTTTTATCAAGTGCACACAAACAAATGGTTCTTAGACTCGACAAGGGCCAAATTCATTTGATCTTGACGCAGCTCCTGTAGAGACTATACATATTTGCAGCCCCACTTATTTCTAATAAATGGTTCTAATCACTGGAGGCCCCCCCCCGGACAGGCGGTCTCTGGCTTTATTTTAGATCGCAGGGTCTATCTTGAGCCTCAGGGGCGTCTCATTACAGCCATCATCTGTATGCTTCTCCACCTCCAACCGGCGAACCGCAGAACGACACCTTCTGAAAAGCACCGCTGACAAAAGTTTTTCGCTCTTCTTCTTTTTTTTTGGAGGGGGGGGGCAATCATCACTTCGCCGCACCTGAGAAGATGTGGATGTTCTGATGCAGACTCGGACTCTTTCACCGAGCACCTGTTTATGAGGCGTTCGGCTCAGCAGCTGGACGCGCGTCGGGCGACTCCAACTGTTCGCTCCGAGCGAACGCGAGTCTCTACGTGAAAGCGACGTCTCTTCTCTCGTGAGCTCGCGCTCACCGCGCGCGCCGACCAAACAAACAAACTAAAAAAAAAAAAGAAGAAGACGAAGCTAAACAGTTCGCTTGCGTGCCGCGTGCGCCCTCGAGCGAACTGGCGTTTCGGCTTCGGTGGGCGAACCCCGCGCGTCGTGAGGGCGGACTCGCCTGCCGTAGCTAAAAAGGTCCCGCTTCGACTGGCTGCTCTCATTGCAGTCCGGTCTGCCGAGCGGAGCGGACTGACCGAGGGACGAGCCCCGTCTCCAGTCACGGATTTTAGCCTGGTACGCTTCGCCCCGCACCGGCAGCGGCAGCGGCAGCAGCAGCAGCAGAGGACCGACGGGAGACGCACCTCGCCTCTCGTGGACCATGTTTCTCTTGCAGTACACAGGTACGCGACTCAAGTCCGATCCCCCCCATGCGTCTCCCGCACAGATGTTTGTGTGTCTGTATGTGTGAGTGCGCACTCGGCGTTGTGCGGCTGCAGGACGGACCCGCCGTGTGTCACCGAGCGGCCCGTTACGCACGGGTTGTGCGGCACGGTGCCACATCCGATCCCACACCCAAGTTCTCCCAGCCCGTCTTCAGTGTGTGGTTGTCGGGCGTGGACCGGCGTCAGAGGAGCGCTGCTGCCTCTCTCTCCTGTCTTATTCATGCCGTGTTTGTGTGAGCGCGTGTGTGTGTTTTTTTTCCGGGTGTATCATCATTTGTGTAACGCCGATGATCCAGAAACATGCAGCAGTGGTTTCCATGACGCGCGGGGACACTTGCCGGTCAGTCCCGCACACAGCGACGGGTCGCGGCTGGAACCTCGGCTGGCTCCCGCCTGCTGCAGCTGTTCCTGGATGAAGTTTTGGGGATAGATCTAATCCCAGCTGACGCCGGATCCTCGTTATTGAACTGACCACCCCTCGGTTCCCACGTTATTTATCCGCTTTCTGTTCTATGTCGCGCAGCACAATGGAGCCGGATGAGTCACATTATAGGAGATAGGCCTGTCATGCAGGAGGGGGTTGTGAGTTGTTGCCTCGCGGATACCATATATGCCGTATAGTAGTTTGTGTTTCTTTGCAGCTGTTGCCATTTATTCCCAGATCCCCACAACGCCTGAGTGAGCTCCGCTTGAAGCGGGACGTCGTCTCTGACCTCACCGGATCTAATGAAGCCAACTCTCGCATTACCCTGCTTTATTCCTGTGTTTACAGTCACGGTACATCCAGACGCCCCGCAGCTCACTGTGGTCTCGCAGCCTAATTGCTGCGTTTCCTGCAGCCCATAAACGCAACGTCGTGTCGGCGCTTTGCCTCGTGGTCTGAATTCTGTCTCTGTCTGTCATCCGGTGGGAGTCCTGAACCGTTCCCTCCCCTGTCACTCAGACACCTCTTATAGCAGACTTTTACACGTCCTGTGCCAGATTTATAGCCACATTATTAACATTATTTTATGATGTTGTGAAAAGCAGTTTCCAGTCTTTGGAAAGTGAGGTGAAATGGTTTGGTAATGAAGCACATATGCATGAGCGAGGAGGAAAATCACAGCAGGGGCTGGAGAAAATATCAGCTCCTGGTTTGGGCTGGTGAATGAATATGGTCGGTGTCTGATCCGGACCCGTTTGTGGTCTCTTATCCTGCGCAGACACTACAGATCGGTTCCCCTCTCCTCTATTTCCCTCTCCTCTAGGAGCACAAACATGTTTTCAATCAAATCAGATGGGGGGTTGAGGTCCCTCCCTCCTCCATGACCACTGGGAGAGAAGAGGTCCATCATGCCTTGTGACAGCCATTTACCTCCACACTGTGCGAGCCCTCTCTGATCAATCAGCAGAGCATCTTTAGATGGCCTTTAATGGTGTGAGGGAGGAGGGGCACTTTGCTTAGATCCATCAGCCAGCAGAGATTTGAAGGTTGTGCGTAGAGTGGTTGAGAAGGAGCCGGAATATCTCAGCTCCCTTTGGCTGAGGATGATAGGGCTGCAGAACAAATTACAACTGAATACACAACGAACCACTCGGCAACACCAGGAGACTTGACAGCTCTCAAGTTTTAATTGGTTGCTGCGTGACAATTTGTGGTTACTTAGTGGGAGTCGCTTTTCTGCGGCTGCCAAAACGAAATAATACAAAAGGCGGAAAACAAAGTGAATGGATGAGTCACTGATGACCTGCTCTTGTTAACGTCTTAGTGCATCGGCTACCTCAGTGAGAGCCTTCCTGAGGCTGACACATGGAATTGGCAGTGGGATGTCTGGTATCACGGCAAACTTGTTATTGTGGTCGTTACCAGCACTACCAAAGCATAATTAAATGGCCTGATAAACAAAACAGTCAATCATGACTGTACAGTCCTGGAAAATAGAAAAAGTGTGTGTTTTTTATATATATATATACTGTATTATAATGACCACTCAGCCTATTATTTGGAAATGAGCGTCATAGCGAAGGCTCACCCACCAGCAGTGGTTATTTGAATAAAGTTCAAGCTATCCAGGAAAAAAAAAAATCATTTGCCATCTTACTGGAGACCAGTTATTTTATTTGTCTTTGATGACAACGGCAAGCGCTTCACCTTGGTTAAATGAAAAAGCACTTGACTTCTCTTTCATCTGCACAACTGTTCACGGAGTCACGCTGCTCATCGCCATTCTGCACTGGCGTTTTCACCTGGCTGCCTAAAGCAGGAAAATGAAAATGTAAAAACGTAGGAACGTCCTATAGATGAGGCAAGTTTTACCCATAAATTCAAAAGTGCGTATTCCTTTTGCAAAACTTTGGTGGCCAAGCTAGACAGAGAAGCTGATGCTCACACTAGCGTCAGTCATAAGGCGAATGCAAAAACTGGATGCTTCCTGTCGCCTCCTGTTGGGGAGAATTTAAACGTGTGTTCTTATGAAAATGGGTACTGTCTAAAACTTACTGCAATGCAAGTATGATTCCCCTCTGTCTAAGTTGTCTTGTACACAGATTCATTCTAAGGAATAAATGATCAATGCAGATATTTATATAATGAATGGTCATTGCTACAAAGACACCTGTCAAGTAATAATAACATTCTAGGACATACAAACACTTTGGTCACTTGTTCTGATTATAAATAATAGATAAATATTTGTTCTCTGTGTAGTTTTTTAAGTACATGATGACAGAGCTATAATCTGCCTCATGGCCATAGTTTATTTATGGTATTAATATTTCATAATTCCCTCAGTAAACCAGTGGATGTTTTCTTGAAGTTTAAAGTCACTGCTCGCAAATTGTAAAACTTCATGACTTAAGGGGCCAGTTGTGTCCCTTGTGGTTTTGTTTGACGTTGCTGTTGTAAACACAACTTCTAATATTTAGACCTTTCCTGCACTTATGTCAAAGTGCACCAAACAGATGCAATTTTTTCCATTCCCCTGTCAGTGGTTCCCACTACAAGATGTCCTCGCTTTCCTCCCCACAGCTCCAAAGCTGACACTGCACCAATACCTGAATCTTTTATATCTCTTCCCTCCAAATGTAGTTATAAGTTCTTATAAACCCTATGCAATGCCCTGAAGTTTTTGGTTCATCTCCACTGGGTACAGTAGAACAGCATGTTGCACTTACTTCTCATAATATTATTTATTCTATTTTTTGTGAACCTTTTACTGTTTTGTCCCCAAAGTATTACCCAATAATGAGCATAATGAGTCCTCTTTGAGGCAGAGTTATGCCTGGGCTTTCTGCAGCTCCCATCTCTGTCTCAAACTGTGAAATAACATGCAGTTGATTGTGCTGCAACTACCAGGACAAACTCTGTGTATGTTTCCTCGATCTTTTCTATGCTGACGGACATAATTATGTTTTGATTGTGCCAAAGCAGGTTAACCGTGGCCAAGTTAACCTATGAACAGTAGCTCTGTTGACTCCAGTGTTTGAATTTACGTTTTACTACAAATGTTGTTTGCAGACATTTGGTAGCCTTTCATCACATGATAAAACTGTGCAACTCCATGGTGCAAGTCAGCTTTGCTGTTGATATGTGAAAATATGGGTTATTGTAGGATATGGGACACAATTAAAAAATAAAAAGGCAATGAGCCCAGAGGAAATGTAGTATTTCCTGATGGGTAAACATCGTAGATGTTTCACTGTCACTTTATCGCACATCCTGTTTGGCTGATCCTTAGCACTGTTGCTGTTAAATCGAGGGTTCGATTGCCTCAGCACTCAACTTAACTCTCTGTAGAAGGCTAATGATGCAGGCTAATTGTTCTGCTTATGAGTTATAACAGCAGCACTAATGTGAAGTTGAAGTGTGTTAAGGTTGAGGCAAACGTATATTAGCTTGTATGGAGGATCCCTGTGAGGATCAGCGGTGTTGGCAGTGGCAGCAGTTCAGCGTGCCATCTGGTATTGAGTAGCAAAGAGAGCTTGGCAGCCTGAAGGCAACCAACACAGGAGCTCCAACCATATCACTGACAGAGCTCTTCATTTCTCATCACTTTCATGATACGCGGCCGTGCAGGGGACCTCGAAATTGGAGCTAAGGACTCTGCACCAGCAAATTCAGGATGAAGACAACCATTAACCATACTATGCATTTGCTCTATGTGAGCTGTGGATGAGCCTGGACCGTGGCTTTGGTGCTGCTAACCCTGCTGGCAGTCCCTTTGAGCAGTGGAGAATAGAGATGCAGTTTGAAGACGCTGGATTATGGCGTTCACCAGGGGATTGCTGTACAACTCTTAAGCGGCGTGAAAGCTACTACATATAATGAGAAATTCAGTCTTCTACATTTTGTCTGTGTGTTCTGTGGAAGCTGCAGCCCCATGTGTGTCATCTCTGGTTTTAAACAAAAATTGGAGGCAATTCTGACACCGCAAGTATTTATCATGTTTAACAAAAAGATTGTCTGAGTAAATGACGAGAGTTTCTGTTTCCTGTGCGTTGATCAGCCGCACCCACTTCTACATCCAAATTGTAAACATTAATTCTCTTGTTAAATGCGTTTGGCCCATTTGTGTGTTATTCATAGTGCAGTTGAGACAAAACATAACAAAAGCACTACCACTGAAGTGATGATATAGTTTAGTAATGAAAGATACAAAACTTGATCTCAATTTCATTTTGGATTATTATGAACTCTCTGTTCTCAGAACTATACAGAAATAAGGTTTGATTTGTTCCTTAAACAAGAGCTTTCATTATATGCATCTTTTTTTGCTAACTCAAATTGACTTGGCTTGCCTTTTCACCCAAAAGATGCTGCTAAATTCACCCTTGTTGCATGTCGTACCGCTCTCTCTGTCTCTGTCTGTGCCCTTTCTCACTGTTTCACTTTAGACAGCCAACTGTCAAATAAAGGCAAAATACAGATTTAAAGAAAACGACCAGTCACTTTTGACCTCCATACATCCTTTGACAGGAATGATGGAGGATCTTTTCAGATGTCATGTCAGCCTTGGCTGTCATATTTGACTGTCAGAGCTTTGCAGCTCAAACACTGAAGAGAAGCATCCCAACAAACGGCAGAACTCGTGCGTATCAGTGTTTGGGTAATAAGAGATTCCAGCGTTGTCACTGTAATGTGCAGAAACACAGTGTGTCTCCTGGACTGTCCCACTTCAGTGCACTGCAAGAACACGACAATTCCCTGGGTAAAGCAGTCACAGAAATATTACATCTGCCTGGCAGTTTGACACAGAATGAATCAGACTTTTTGTTTTTACAGTGGCTTCTTTTGTCCTCACCAGCAGAGCCAGACAAGCAATTAAAAGAAACAACACATTGCATGATAGATCACCAGAGCAATGTAGGACGGTACTGCTGTACATTTGTGAGGTTACATGTGTCCACTGCTTCTACTGAGATTATAGTACAATAAGTCTTCCGCCTTAGCACAGAATGATAAATTGAGCCACTAAATCTAACTTTTTATGTAGGGGTTGCATTGTGTATCTTCTTTAAATATCACTAGAATTTGCTGTTGTGTGAGGAAATGACTTTATTGTGGGAAGTTTCAGGCCATTTATTCAGTTTTTGCTGCTGTCTTATGGCTGCGCTAGACTTGACCCTCTCAGCTGAAATCCGCTCTTCCAAACATTGATATGTTGAACATTTCCCCCATAGAGAGAATCGAGAAAGCTGAGACCATGGTCCAGTGGTTTGGACCAGAGAACACTGGTGTCCATAGAGATTGCTTGTCTGGAAAGCGGCCATCACTCTACTGTAATAGAGACTGAAAACCCAGATTTAAAGGGCTCTTACTTTAGGAAGAAGGAATGGCTTGGGGGGTGGAGGGTGGTGGCATGAAAACAAAATGGTACCAGAATGGATGGACAGAATGCATTATTAATAGAGTAGCAGAGGTTCTTTGCATGCAGTCTATCTAATGTGGGTATTGCCTTTCGGTGAAAAAAATAAAATGAAAGAAAGTGCTTTAATGGGTTAGATGGAGAATATGTCTGTAAGACAATTTGCTTCATATTTGGAACATGATAACTTAGCCTTCTGTGGAGATGAAGTTGGAAGACTCAGGGTAACCCAGTAATTTTCCATTTGCAGGATATATTTTTTTGTGGTGAATTTTGTTTGGGGGATTTCTTTCCATTTTCTATCAACAAACCCCTCCGTACAGTTCCTCACTGTGCAGTACCTTTCATAGCTCAGGAGAAAAAAAAGACTGAAATGTCATTGGAACTGCCCTGAGAGGTTTGGTGTTTGGGCTCAAAGGAAGCCCTGTGTTTGCATGTTTACTGCGCTGAGCCTGGCTTGAGTCAGACGGCGAGTGCTGGATAAATGCAAGGCTTTCTCCTCGCTCAGCACATCTGACTAGGTAATTTTTTTTTTTTTTGCGGACTTGGGGTCAGCATTTGCAGGATGATACAACCAGTAAGCCTTTTTCTTGGGAACAGGGAGTAGTTTTCAGTTGGATTCTAGCTAAATTAGAGCTCTGTCTATTTTGGACCATTGGAATGTCAGTTGAGGTCAGCATTTGGGTGAATGTGAGAGCCCTTCTGGTTACATGGCCATGGCTAATTATAATGACATCCACACCGACGACGTAAATCAAAGTCCTCTAGACATAAAAGTTTTAACAGGTTTAATAGTTTAAATGTCAGTGAAATGTTATATTCTTAGGATTTTTAGTATCCAACCCTTTCATATTAATATCAGTATTTATCAGTCTGTTTGGTGTTTAGTTCTCAGCCAGCTTAGTTTACAATTACATTTTTATACAATTACTTTCTTCCTGTATAACTACTGTGTGTCTGTGTGCCTGAACCTGATCATTTCCAGAACATCATTAGTGTTGTTTTCTGAAAAAACACCCCTACGTTCATGGTATTCATTAACCCTTCTTAAGGAAACTGTCGGTACTAGTTGTGGCCAAAGCTCAAATTACACCGTTGCCCTTAAGGCAATTGTCAGCAAACTTTCTGGGGATAATGTGAAACAGGCACTTTGAAGAATCGGCGAGCATAGTAAAGGGCTAGAGCCAAGCGAAATGCCACTGCACCTGTTTGGCTGTTCTGTGGTGTTTTACGCTTCACATAAAGTGTTTTAACAAACGCTGGAAAGCCCGGGCTGCTTTATGCACATGTCACAAAATAGAGTTCAATAAATGGCATAAATGTGCAATCGGCTCTGCTTCAAAATCTGACATAGACAACTGGAGCTGCTTTAAACCTCATTACTAGTTTCTATTTCATTTACTTTCCAATATTGTGACCGAACATCAAGTATGAATGGGGATTGTTTTTATAGTGTTACGCCTGCTAAACACTATCTAACTGACAACAAATGAAAAAAAATCCATGCAAACTACTGTGGGTGTCGAGCCGCAACAGCACTTGATTTTGGGCTGATACAGATGTTGATATGCCCCCGTGTGGACCCAGGCTAGAATAGGTCCCCAGCAACCTCCTTGCTGATCGTAAGAGGCGACAAATGGGAAAGGATGTGATGTGCTGTTATGTAATGACCATGGCAGCAATGCAACAAACTGGATGCCAGCTGCCACAAAACGCCACAGAAGAAGAAGAAGAAGATGTTGAGATGCAAGAGGTTCAACTTCTCTGAAACTGTCGACAGTCTCAAGACTGAAAAGAGTTAATGAATGGGATTTCTTTTTCTTATAGTCTTCTGTAAAGGGTTTAAAATATGATAGTGATATACTGGTTGTATAAAACAAATTTGTATTATTTTATATACAGACACCATTAAGTCAGCCAATTTAGCTTACTGCAATTAGTGTGATTCAGTCATCAATCTAGCTCAGTTTTAAACTACTGAGATGAAGGTTACTGGACTACATTACACACTTTTAAAGTTCAAGAGAAACAGTATGGCGGTCGAGTTAAATTACAGCTTCTCAAAAACGCATGAAGCATTGTTAAAGTGCACAGGATCAGTGGCTGGAAATCCAAGCCTCAAGCTCACTGCTGTGGGTAATTTTTCAGCACCGTCAGCCAACACACAATCTTCGCAAGCATCGCCTATACATCTTTAAATGCTCTTTGACCTCTCCCTCAGTGTGTAAGCTAAACTTTTGTTTTTTGCTTCCCTTGCCTATCCTCCTTCCGGTGCAGCTATACATCAAGACGGGGTTATTTAGATTATCTGTCCTAGATACTAAATGTCATTTGTTCTGGAGGCAGTGGCCTTAAGGACATATGCTGACAAAAGCTGACTTACCATCATAGCACTGAACACAGCCATTACAGACAAAGAGGTAATTGGATTCACAAATCAGCCATGGCTCCAGGTTTATAGGGGCACTGGGCTTTATGGGTCATATTTCAGAGGCTGTGGGGCAGTTTGTCTGGGCGGGGGCTCGGTGGTAGCAAAAAGCAAGTGCTGGTAAGAGTCCGAAGAACATCTGAACTCTCATTTTGCCTCAGAGAAACGGGTGGAGAGAAAGTACAAAGTACAAAGAAAACACAAAATACAAAGATTGGATGCTGAAACCCCTTTACAAAACAAGGGCTTGTTAAATATAGTGGTTCTTGGGTTAAAATGGCTGAAACAGGCAAAATGCTTTTTCCTTTCTCTGGTTATACTTTACTAGCTTGAGCTCGCTGACATATAATTATGTTCTCCTTGCTCATTTTGTTCCCTTTCTGTGTTTTATGTGGAACTTGTGTCGCCTAAACACTTACCACTTATTTGAACAAATCAGTCTTTTCATGTTTACATATTTTCAACCTTAGAGACATCTAAAGTTTCTCCTGAGTCCCAGGGAGGCTGATAAAGTATGTGTGTTCTTGTGAGGCTGGATGGGTGGACAAGTTGAAGGGGAACCTTCTTCTACACTGGAAGTTGAAACATACCATGGGTTTTCAGTCACACTGTCTTGTCCCTGTACAAGTCAGCGAGGTAGGTCGATATATAGATTAATTATTGTGTCCAAGTTGAGGGCTGTGCCGACAACCTGCATTTTTCAGGCTTGTGAGTGTCCAAATGCTTCCTGTTCCAACAAGTGCTGAGCTTTAGCTTGTTAGTGTGGTCTCTGGACTGAAGCTGTGAAGCTCAGAGAAAATTGGACCAGGCTGCAGGGGTGACAGGCTGAGGCTCAGTGCACCTCAGCTCAGCACCACCAAGCGGCAAAGCAGCAGGAGGCCCATAGCATTTCAGGGTTAATAGATCCTCCAAGATATTAGGTTAAATGTTTTCTGAGGTGTCAGAAGTGGAGCGGTACCACATGCTGTTTAGGGGATTGATACCTGTTTTTCATGGGTACCCTGCCTTAAAATGATTTCTATTTATGAGTATATCTATTTAAGCATGCTGACATATTGTGTCCTTAAATGTCCAAAATGTCGTTCCAATAAATTGAAGGCATGTACTGTACATGTGCATATGCCTTCACTGTCTGTAAAAGCTGCCAGGAATTAACAAACCATATACATTTCCACCTGATGGCCACTGTTATAGTTTAGCACTTCCATGTTTTGGTCAGGTGAAAATGTTGAAGATGTGAATATTAAACCATCAGATTACCTTGAACCAGTGACAGTTATGTGCCACAAGCAGATATCAGAGTTAATTTTATCACTCTTCACAACCCCCGGATGGACTAAAGATGTTGAAAAGGTTGTTGTTACCAGAACAATCTGGGATCTATCTGATAAGTTGGACTGATAAGTTGGACTTGCTAGCTGTGTTGCATCCCTCTTATCCAAATACTGTTTTTTAGTCTGTGTAATTACATCTTTGGAGAGGGTCCTTGTTCATTTCACAGCTGCTATGTCTGAGCCATGATGCGCTCTAAATTCGGATTGTGTCTGTGAACTGTGATGAGAGATGGGTGGACGGCACGAGGAAAGACAGTAGTGAAATAGAGAGAGTCAGATCATAGCCTTGGGAGCTGTTCCATGATCTATGGTTCTTCATTTGTTTCTGCTGTTTGGGTAAATAAACTAGGGGGCCTCAGTCAGTGGACTCTGCCTCTTGGCTTAGATTCTTCCCCCTAATCTTCCCTTAAGACCAGATAATTAATGGTGGAATGGCAGGAGAGCCCACAGTCCTTCGGTTAATGGAAGGGATTCATCTTGTTTACTCAACCCACCGCTTGCTTGCTTATTCAGAGCTTGGCCAGGGTGTTATTACTGTGGCGGTCAAAGATATTGAGATTTGGCCTGTGTTCAGACGTCTAATGGCAGTAGGTATTGTTGAGCTAGGCTTTATCCCTCATCCTAATTGTGTATGAGTATCATCATTGCTTGTTTTGGTCACATATTAAGTGGATTATGAGAGTAGTGAAAGTTCAGTCATTCAAATGCCACTTTGACATCAAGTTATCATCACAGATTATGCAAGAAGTACTTCTTTCATAATCCCCATTTTAACGGTTTATACTACCGTGTAAGATAAAGGGTATGTCTAGTATTCTTTACCTTCTCTACTTGGTACTTTTCCCTGTGACTGCACATATGAATACGTTTGATATGCGCTCATTTTCTGTTATTGACAAGTGTCAGGCAGAATGTGGCTTGTCACATACACTAGTTGGACATGTAGCCTGCAGGTAAATAGACCAGTAGTGAAACAAGAGACATACCCAGGGTAGAAGTGTTCTTGGGGGCAGCAAGATGCTTAAATCTCCCCTGGAGCAATATTCCAACAAAGGTTTTTGAAGAGCAGAGCTGTCAGTGTCAGCATCAGCCGCCTGACCAGACCCTCATTAGCCAGCATTGCTACCAAGAGAACAGGTGAAGTAGAAACAGTACTATGGCTTTGGGTGAGAAAAAATGCCCTTCTAACTGCAGTTTAATTTTGGAATGGGAGTTCATGTATATGATTTGGGTGTGGAGCACACTGAGCATTGTCTGTTGATGTGAGTTTGTCTCTAAGTACACATTATTACTCATGAATCTGAATCCTATAGACAACTTAATCTCCAGGATGTGCTCTAAGGTAAACAGAGCAGGGTGGGAGATGTAGTCACACAGTTGACTAGTTAGTAGGTACGTGTTAAAATGTTTTTGCACACTAGGCTTTGTACCTGTTGCGAACATAATAAATACAATAAATAATAGTATGCCGAGACAAATATTTAGTGGGTTGTCATAGTTTGAGAAAATAAGATCACATGCAAAATTTTACATATCTGTGGTGGGGAAGAATAGTGTCCCTTCTCTTATAAAAAGAAAGTAAATCGCTTTGAATTGTGTGGGGTTTTTTTGGGGTTTTTTTTGAATCAGTTCAAATAATAATTATATTCCCATCTCCCAGCAGGCATTGAGGGAGCTGCTTCTTAACTTACCGCCACTGCACAATGGCAAATGGAGACCGTAGTTTATAACCGTCATAAAATGGCATAAAGGGTGCTGGTGCAATAAAATTCCATAATTCAGTTTCACATTTATTTGCATTGACAATCATAACTCCTCTGGAGCCAGTCCAGAATAATGCAGTGAAGAATTAACATCTTGTTAAAGTTTAGAGGGCGTCCTCTTCCACTTGGAAACCCTTAAAAATATATTTCCATAGTATATCCGTTGGAAAGCTATCTGGGCCTTGGACATATTGGATTTGGTATCGGTATGAAATAAAAAATTGAGAAGAGTCAGTTGATGGAGAGTTTTGGAAAGAGCAACTTTCACTTCATGACATTTGTGAGTTTACAGGTTACCATGCAGATGATTGCTCTGATTTCTAAATCTCTTACTAGCACAATCCAGACATTACGTATCATCATGGCATTTGTTTTTATTCATTTAGTATCCTACTGTGGTCCTCTGAGATGTTCATACAGCTGGTATGGAACTGGGTCTTGTAGTACAGGCAGGACCAGGATTCTGTTGTGGTCTGTCATCCAGAAATAACACAAGCTGTTCATCGGCTGCTCTGGGGCACAGTGGTTACAAGAGTGCTTCAAGGTATTTAGAGGTTTGACCATGTTTGAGTTTCACCAAAGCTAGTTCTCTATAATGAAAAGTCTTTGCTAATCTGTCTCTAATTCTCCCACAAATCACTTCTGCATTAGTAGATTAATTGTCTATTTCCAGAAATCCATGATTTGTCCAGAAATCCTGACATTTAGATTGTGGCTCCCACTGGTTACAGACAAATGCAGTGTCTTGCACATGCCTGTACTAATGTAATGTTCTAGTTTAGAAAATAATGACTTAATAAACAAAATAATTATTTGACTTATCATTGACATCCATTTTTTTTTTTAGAAATGTATTGATTGATCAAAGAATATGAATATGAAAATGTGACACTCGCTTTAAGCAGCAGCTTACCAGGTTTGCAATTGTAGGGACATAAGCAGGGTTTGAACTTCTCAGGAAATGCTCTATTGATTGAAAAGGAGATTGGAATTGATTGAGGAGGAGACTCAAATCACTGGCTGACTCCAGTTAAAATTATTTCTCTCCTCCTATTTCAGCGATGATGCATTATGCATAGGGCGAGTTTTATTCGCGATAACACTCCTCAAACTTCCAGGGGCAAATATCTATAGTCAAGAGATACAAATGTTAAAGACATGATGCATACAGGAGCCTGCTAAAAATGCTGAGCAGCTGATGACATGACTGTTCATGTGTTTCTGGGGAGCTTAGAAACTGAGACTGTCAAACTGCAGCCTAATTTAAAACAGTATGCTCCCACCTTGCCACAGTCCTTGAGCAACCTCTGAAAATAAATATATAATCAACACCAGATTAGTTTTTTCCTGCTCACTGAGAATAATTTTTCAGTGTCCAGCACAAGCAGCAGCTGTAGATGGAACATAACATCAAATCGAGGAATTGCAGTTCTGTTGAGCTCGTGTCAGCGGCTAAAAATCTTTTTTCTCACCATAGCGTTCGCTCAGTTCTTCAGATATCTTAATGGATAAATGCCTCGAATGGAAGGAGGACTCTTTATTCATTAGGCTGGAGGAATGGCATCTGCTGGGCTTGGCTGCCTCTTCTATAGCTGGATAAGTGTGATCTATGAACTGGCTAATTGCCTTTGTCCCGATCGCTTCCGTGATCAGGCCATTTACTGCCTGCAAAGGTCATTTCCTGCCTGTTTCTGTAGTATCCGTCGGGAGGACTGAGTCACCTTAAACAGGAATATTGTGGATAATATTACTGGATTGTGCTAACAACTGTGTAACCGGTTTCAAAGATGCCAGCAGATGTTTATCTGACCACTCAATGTGGCCAATGCTACAATTCTGCGTCACAGCCCCTGCACTGGATAAAAATGAAAAGAGAAATTAAAAATCTGCAGAGGAAGCACTGACTTTTCAGCCTATATGAGGCAGAAGTTATTAAAGTTACTGAAGTATTAAAGGAGTAAGGATCTCAATTTTTTAAAATAATTTTTGCATATTTTCATTTATGCAATTACCCATAGCTGCTGACTCATTGTTACAGAATATACTGTATGAAGCCTGTCCCCTTGGTAATGAGCAAAGATCTTTTCCAAAGCTGATACTCTTGTTTGCAGGGTATATGTATGCTGTTTGGTTTTGTAATTGTTTTTGGAATGAAGCCGGGCATAAATTGCAGTAAAAATGGGATTTAATTGTTTTGTTGTGCTTGTATTTTTCTTGACAAACTGCATGGAAGCAGAGGTAGTTAAAACACACGGCTATTTTTTTTTACTGCCAATTTTTTAAACATCCTCCTCAGATTTATATTTCAAAAAGGGGGTTTTGGCTCCTGCAGGAAGACACTTGAGCCACAAAGTGTCTGGTGTTTGTTTGCAATGGAGATGTCCAGGAAGAGAATGGATCAGAGCAAGCTGTGATCAAATATCAATGGCTACAGGGGAAGAGAAGTAATTGTCGATTATCACAAAATTTGAATCTATTTGTAACTGTAATATTATTTATAAAGTACAGTGTATAGTCAGTCTTTTGGGATCAACAGCAGAAATACATAGACCCATCATATGTTGTGTCACTGGTCCAGACACAAAGTCTTCATTAGTCAAATGCTAATGGAGATGGTATTTATTCTCTTATTTTAGAATAGTTTGACACCAACGTAATAAATAATAACTGGCAAAACTAGATATTAATATTATTAATATTTGTGTACTGTTGCCATTTTTACTTTGTGATTTGTGTGGTATTGTTCTTTATAGACTGGTGTACTTTGCTACTGAATTTGTATACCAGGGGTCACATTAAAACCATGATTCACTTTACAATTGTTCACCATGTTTCTCTCCTTTAATGAGTCAGGGCTTCGTTTTAGCATTTGTGAGCGGATACCTAAGGCAGTCGAATAAATCAAACAAATCATTGTTTTTCTAAGTAGGCGTTCACTTGACTGAGTGAAACCTGTTGTGACCCCAGCTGCTCCCAGGCTCCCTGAAGTAAAACAAAGATGTTGCTCCGCACTCATGTGCCCCAGTTCACCTATTTATTTTATTTATGCCTCAGATTTCAGTGTGCCATTTCGGAATAGATTCCCCCCGACTCGTTTCCCTGGTCATTACAGGGAAAAAGTTTCTCTTGCTTCACTGAATAATTACCTCTGGCACACTAAAACCCTTTATGCCACAAACACCTTCCCTCCCATCCTCCACTGACAAAACAACAAGGGATCTCAGACAATGAGTGTTGACATTTTCTGCCACAGGGCCATTAGCACATTCATGTATGACTAAATATTGAGCTTTTTTTTTGCTCTCCACATGTTAGCATGTGTAGACTTAGTGAGAGCAGAAATTGGCATAAAACTAATTATGGAGGGTTTATGTTGTCATTTTACTTTGTTCTGTGAACTGCTGTGTCTCGAATGTTTGTGTTGAGGCAGTGTTGACAAACGATTAATCTGATATTCATTTTAAAGGGGTATCCTGGTAATTTTATGCTTGACGTCCATCCTTGTTCATGGCGATGACTTCAATGCTTAACATGGCTTGAGCTTGAAACTATACATTAGATTCAGTCTCTATCATAATAGCCACTCCAGGCAGGGATGAATGAAGGAAAGGTACTAGTAAGTCACATCATTGGAAATACTTCCAATACTTCCACTATTTGGCGCATGATACATTTTGTAGGCTGAGTGTCAAGGCCCTGTTGATTTTTTTTTCATCATTACCTGAATCACATGTATTTAAATATGTATGAAACATATTTTTCCTTTTTTGTAATATAACCTGAACTGAGGATGTGAATCGAGTTTATTTAGCAATTATAAGTAAGTCGTGATCATTCATGTCAGATTTAACAGGAAGGACATAAGCTTTCTGGATGAAGTCCCAGCTCAGAGTCATGAAGAATGACAAGTAGCCATCTGGTAATTCTTCTCCCCAGACCTGTATGGCAACTACATCCCAAAATAGCATCAAAGGCGAATCATTGTCTTTGGAAAATGGGCTGATCCATTTAAAACACTGAGATCTCACTTGTATTGTCACTCAGGGGGTCTGATTCATTTGGATACACACTCAATCACCCTCATTTCAGCGAGGTGGAGAGAGGAAGGAAGCTGCATTCACAAAGAGAAGAAAACAAACAACTAAAGAGCACTTTTTACAAGTATTAATTGACACACTAGGGAATAAGTCTTCTTATCTACCTCACTTGAAGCAAAGTACAGCCTCTGGGATGTTCTGAAGCGCGCTGACAAGGTGTGGGTGTACTTTTCAGAGCCGAAACTAAAACACAGTTTGCAAGGCAATCTGACATTGTGGCAGAAACAGTGAGTCATGAAAATTAATTTCTCGTGATGGCAATGAGTTTATTCAGCTCAGTTATGCTAATTTTTTTGCATTTGAATCTGGCAGCAGGGTTAAATCCTTGAGTTTATATTTAAACCCATGTAAGTTTTCTTTGAGAAGGGAATTCTCATTCTCAAATGTAGGAGAAATACTGTTTGTGTATGTATTTCATCTGAATAACACACATGAAGAAATGTTTCCAGCACAAAATTACAGCCCTGAATTACGAATCAGTCATGCCTTGAATGCCACAGCCAATCTGAGTATTCTCCATGTCCAAAATGTACCATATGTCTATGGTTACTTCCAGCATGATAATGCACCGTATACCAAAGCAGACGTCCTTTCATACGTCCTGGTTTCATTTACGGGGGAAGTGAGCCCAGCATGCTTCATTGGCCTTCCCAGTCACCAAATCTGAATCCAGCAGGACATGTTTGTGGAACGGGACACTGGCATCGTGAATTTGCGGTCGAGAAGTCTGCAGACATTGTGAAGTGATGTAATCAAGGAATTTTTCCAACCATGAAAAAAAATGTGGCTGGTATAAGAGCGAGAGGAGGAAGTATCCAGTATTACTTTGGTGTTTCTAATAAGGTACTCAGTGAGTGCACTTTTGAAAAGAACAGTCAGTCCCCTCTGCAGCCGAAAATCCCATTTTAATTAGGAGAGATGACTTGTGCCTCACTCCGAACCAGCACCAATATTTTTTTTTTAAATTTGTGCGTGTCGTGGGAGTCAGAGCTTCACTTGGTCAGTCAGAGTGCAGCTTATGAGAGACTCCACAGTGCAGCAGTCGAATCCATTTATGCTCAAGTCTCAGAAACTAATGTCTTCAAGTGAATCCCCTGATGTAATAGACTCAGAAAAGTATGCGCACACAGAACTGTCAGTTATCTGGCCAAGTCTGCTCTAGAGGTAACCATTCACAGCCACTCATGGCCTCACTCATCCGCAGACAGCTCCCCCTCTGTGCCATCGCTGAAGTATGTTGGAGCCAGTGAGCCTTTCATTAGCCATAACGCTGGAACACAAACACATGGACATCGGCTATATGTTTTTCTAACAGACTGCAAATAGCCTCTCCAACTATTTAGGCGAAGCGGTTAGCGTTTCCAAAGTCATTATCATAAGTGCTGTTGTGCCAATTTATAAAACCTGCCATATCGACATCATTATACAGTAATTCCCACGTCGCCAAGATACCCTTTGTATCGCTGCCTAATTGTCGATGTGTTGATCTGTCCACACACCGTATACATTAAAGTATCCCCTCTTTCAATGGACAGATGGTGAGAGTGTTGACGTATGGCCTCGAGGACAGAAGAACAGAAAAGTTCTTCAGTGAAAACTCTATTTTTACATTATTGCCTCCCCTCATTAGTGACTTATAGACTTATTAGTCTAGTGATATGCGTTGCTCTCAGAAGACATAGCTCACCGATGTGTAAGCTGACATGACCTTATCTAATGTTGTTTTGTATTGTTAACTTATTTGCACACTCGTTGACTCTCTGCAGTGCTGAGAGGCCGCATGTCTTTGACAGGAGAAAGCGGATTATGCTGCAAAGCAAAGATTCTTAGTCACTTTAATGGAATAGAGATGAGTGGATGAGAGATTTAAATAAATTAACCTTCAGTGAATTCCCTGAGGCTTGGATGAATGACAGAAGGGCTCTGAGGGGGGATTTTTTTTCTTGTCATTAGTGTTTATGAATAGCGATGACATGATTGTAGAGAGCGAGTGATTTTTTTTTTGTAAACCTGAGATTGTCTTTGAAGCATAGCAGAAGCGAGCACTGAACTTACTGACAAACACAGGGGCAGGAAAAATTAATTGCCCCACTTCCACATTCGTAACCCTTTGCATTTTCCGTTTGCCCTTTATGTGTCACATTGTGCTCCGGCTCCATATGTCAGTGTATCGGTTGGGTTTATATCACATGCAGAGCAGGGGGAAATTTGTACATGCACAATGAGATATTCCAATGTTATCATCGTTTCAAAATGTCAGCACAACAACAGGGAATAGATTAACCTTTACCAAACTCCCAACTGTAAAAAACATAATTCTTCCAACATACTTATCATGATATTAACCCTGATTGGTGTCTCTGACATTTACTTAAGATGCAAAACATTGCATATAATGAATACATTCTGTGTTTCATGGGTTTGAATGTGATAACACACTATCACTTTCACAAAATTGATATTCTCGCTCAATACTTGTATTCTGGTGTTTATAATCTGCTATGCGCTGTGTACATAAATGTAGAAACTACAATTGATTCATTGTTGAAATTTATAATCTATGGGACTGATATTTTCTGGCAGTGTTGTTTGTGATGAATGTTCATAGCCACACAGTTTAACACCCTATTACCCTGCGATCCCTGTGCAGTTTAAGTTGCCAGTACTCTGATTTCTGCTTACTGATAACACTTTCAATATCTCCAGGTAAAGAAACTGCTCTGTGGGGGTTGGAGAAATTATGACAAAAGTCAAAACATAAAGTTTTACCAAATGTGCCCAATAAAAAAACAATGTGTACAGAAATGTACTATGGACCCTGAGTGCAGGGTAAGTGCAACATAAACCCACAAAGCTGTCTTTTTTAGCATTCTGAGTAATAAAATAGTCCCTATGTTTTGTGACTACCGTATTTACCATCATGTATGGATGAACATTGTCATCGCGAACCCTTTATTCACCATAATCAATCTTCTGTTAAAGGATTACTTACTGTACTTAAAAAGGTTCTCCACTTGTACCACTTTTCTGTTTAAAGTGCTCTTTGTCTTTGCTATAAATACACAGGAAGTGAAAAGCTTGGCTAATAGTCTCATGAGCATGCCGAGGCTGCTCGGCATTCTTTGCCATCCATTGCTAAGCCCCATCAGTCTGACACCTTGTTTATACATCTGCTAAGGGCACTCATAACTTCAGTCACCCACCGTTTTTAGAAGGCTCGTGCCCACAGTCCTGGGCCAAATTATGTTATGATGGACACCTCAGGCTATGAATAGAGCATTATCTCATTTTATTCTGTGTATAAATGTGACTGTTACATCGGTAACCTTCAAGGTGACAAAAGGCTAATTTGAAGTTCTGTTTGTAGACTTTCCAGCCGGCATCTAACAAGGCCATGAGTTATAGCACATGACTGTAACTTCACTATGACCCCTAGCAGCAGGCCAGCTAAGCAACATGATTCTGTTATGATGTTATCACAATGTCAGATATGATTTGCAAGCCATCATTAGAACGCTTGATTTGTCCTTTGCAGCCCAATCGGCTTTTGGACAATAGTATTTATCCTTGTATCATCTATCACTGGGGTTGTGTTTAGATGGACAAAACAAGCAAAGATGAACACGGACTGACGTGACGTGACAGAAATCTTTGACAACCCTTTCTTCTGACACATGATTCAGATGACATTCATTGTCTATTCCCAGCCGGCTGTCTGTTTACACATCCACTGGTGGTCAGCTCCCTGTACTAATCACTGACGTCTTTGGTTGGTGTGAAGTTCGAAGAGAAAGGACCTCTCCTTCATTTGAAATGGTAAAGGAGTAAAAACTAGGAGGCCTTGGCTTTGTGTTTGTACTTGGACTAAGTCTTGGGACTTTATGTTCCCTCTTCTTACTGCTGAGGTAAATCTGAGAGAATAATGAATAATATTTTCCTTCCTTAATTCAGCCAGGAAGAACTAGTGTGAGCTTATGACCTTGCCAAACGGAACAGGCAATTCTGAAGTCAGTTTCATTTCCATGTGGTATCTAACAAAATACATGGAATGGAGATATTTGTAACATGCTGACTAGGGCTAGACAATTAACCATATTAAAAACACAATCTTAATTCATGCCCTTTTGTGATTTCATGTCTCCATGACAATGATAGTGCCACATTTTCATTCGGGACAGCAACCGCAAGCTACAAACCTTACACCACGTGACGCAGAGCAGCAGGTTGTCGGACTAAAGAACATAAATCCCATGAGACTGAGCGAGCGACACTGGCGTAAGACAGTGATAGAGAAAAGTTGTGTCAAGACAAATAGTAATGTAAATAATAAGCTTGTGATAAGTGACCCATTCAGGTTGTAGTCTTCCTCTCGGCCCAGTACCTGTGTTTCTTAAAGAATAGGTTGAATAGATGATGAGTGGATCTGCCTCTTTCATCATTGTACTCTGAGCCAAAAGCAACAGCATTCCCCGCTGATGGGCCGGTGGTTTCCATAACGATTACATCACAAAACTTATACTAGAAACAAAGAGTAAGGTAGAATTATCATCTCGTTAATACAACTGTTACTGTCTGGGACATTTTTGCAGTTTAGTTTTTCCTTACAGGTAGTGGAGTCAGCTACTTGGCTCTGATGATAAAAATCAGCAGGGCCAAAAGGCAGTCTGCAGACAGATAGTTATGGTTTAATCAGAGAAGCAAATGTACCTCTGAGGTTGAGGATATGTTAATGTTGTGTGCCACCATCTGGCCCTTTGTCTGATGGAGATGAATGAATGCACAGTGCTCTACATTGCCTTTATATGTTTCTCATTGTTATCTCAGATTAATAGTCCACTGCTTAGGCCAGCCCCTCTACTTAAGCACTTACTCACAGTGTTGTTCAGATGCACAGTCACTACTGCTCTGCATTATGCATGGCTTGGTTCGTTAGCCGATAAGAGTAAAATTAAACACAATAAAGGAAGTATACAAATGTTTTAGTGAGAGAATCATGGCAGCGCAGTGCAACAATGGTTAAAGCTGTGGTTTCTAACTGAAAAATTGTAGGTTTGAATCCCAGTGCTGCCAGTGCGTTTTAAAGTCATTATTAAAAACGAATAACAAAGCCATTACTTAATGATGCTCATGTTATAGTGTTGCAGACAAACTTGATTACCTCTGCGCTCTGTAATTAGTGTAACTGACCCGGGCTATTAGGGATTTCCACTGCTGTACTGTGGTTCCCCTCCCTACTGCTGAATCGAGGAATTATTTATTTTGTCATGAAAGGAGTCTGGAAATCTGGCCTTTCAGATTAATTCACCATTACTCTCTATAAATAATATCGCGTTTGTGCTTCTGGTTTTCTGTCACTTATATTGGAATGGTGTGTGTTTATACTAAACAGTGTACCAAAATTAGCATAGCTCCAACATACGTTATTAGGCCAGAAAATAGGATTCATTTTATTATTGATTAATTGCTTGTTTTTTGTTTTTGTTTTTTGGATGAATCATTTTGCCCATAAAATATCTCAAAATAATGAAAAACACCCACGAGCTAATTTCCCTGGAGCCCAATCGTAACATTGCATATTTTTCTAGGCCAGCAGTCTAAACCCAAAAGAGTTTAAATTTAATATCGTAAAAGGCAATGTATGATTACAAATATTTATATTTGAGAAGCTGAAACCAATTAATTGTTTAGGCACAAAAAAATAACAACTCATTAAACTAAAAGCTGCTGCAGTCAATTTAACTGTGAATCCACAAATCCTTAATGGTTTGTAAAATACACAAGTTATTTACGTGTCAAATGTTTATTAGCTTTTATTTTTACTAACTTTTATACCTAAAGGACAGGGTCATTCATTAACGTTCTAAATTATGGGCTTACTGTGTACATCATGTTATTACACACTAGCCCAGCTCACTGATTATAATGTGGAAACATAATATATTGCACACATTTCCCCACGTTCTACATGGTCTAGTTGCTTTTCACATGCACGGCAGTTAAATGGTGTTTTAACAACCCACTGTGTTTCATTGTATATTCTAATGTTTCTGTCTTTTCCTTGCTCACTATACCATTAATGGGCCATGTTGTTAATGCATCTCTGATAGAAGATCAGATCTTCATTTGTGCGATTTCTTTTATCCCATCCTGGGGCCACAGAGCATGAAGTTTATCTTCCAGTATTTTCATGTCTATGGCATTTATGCTATATTCCTATGAGCCACAGATATTAAGACCAGGCATGTACACATGATAGAAGTGCATCCAGTTATCCTCATCTTTGTGTAGGAGCACCCAATAAAAGAATAAAAGATTATGCCTGACGATGATCAAACTAAATTGCCAATTAAAGGTCAAAGGTTAAATCGGCAGTTACAAGGGCATGTCACCATCAGACTCTTAAAAAATCCACTAGGAGTGAGCATGTGTTCAGTACGCTTTGGAAGGCTCCTTCTTGCGCTGATAATAATACTATAGTAATGTACATGCAACAGTACTGTACATAATGAGACCGCTGAGGATGGTTTTCTGCTCTGTGTGCTCATATGACGTGCGTGTACCTTGGGTTTATGTGTGTCTAATCAAACATCGTACATTTACTCTGCAATCCTTCTGCCAACACCCTCTGCCTGTCTCCACCCGGCCTCCTGGTATTTATTTTCTTCCCCCTCCCCTGGGGAGTGATACTCAATGACATCACTCCTCCCTCTGGCCAGATGTTGAATCTTAAGCATGCCATCAATCAGCCAATGGACATATGAGTAGCACAGTAGACGGGCAATGACCCAGAAAAGACGTTTTATATGCAGGTTTACATACACAAAAATACAAAAAACAGGCTTCAGTGACGAACTCTGTTCCCGCCCTTTGTTTTTATGCCAGCAGATATTTCGGCTGTTGACAGTAACTGTATGATTGCCGGTTCTGAATACTGCAAATAGTTCTGAAGCTCAAACCCAGAGTGCTCAGCCTCTGATGGGAGATATTATTGTGATGTACAGCCAAAAGCTGTTTCACTGAGGCTGGATCCACCACATGGTTTTATCCGACGTTCCTGACACATGGCTTTTTATAGTGCGGTGATGCCATCATTCAAAAGCCAGACATAGTCCCCAAACTCTACCCAAACACATTACCATGTGCAGTCAGGCGGGTTTCTTTCTTGATCTGGGCAAAAAGTGGAATAAAACATTAGCTGGTGAGGTCAAGTGGTATTTCCCTGTCAGCTGTTTGCCGTGCTGTTTTACTTTTTCCGTGGTGTGTCCTGCCACCCCCACATCCCCCACCCCCCCACCCTCATGGGAACCCGCATGCTTGTCATGACTCAATATGCCTCTTTAATTACAAACTGTGGCTGCTCATTGCTGAGACAGTTAACACTGATTGAGAAATAGATGCATTTGACTCTCTTGAACACTAACTGTCAATGTTAAAGAACTGTGACTTATTGATCTGCAGGAGGAATCAATTTAACATGTGTCTTGTATGTGAGTTTCAAAGCTGCTCTGCAGCAAATCTTTGGTTGTTGCCTGCATCGAACACATCTCTTACACACAGTTTTAGTGGTTTCTTTTTTCAGTTTTCCTTCTTTGTGTCTCAATTTTCAGTCTCAATTAGGGGACTAATCAGTCTCGCTTCTGATTGATTAAATTTGTGATAAGTAAAGACGGGTTGACTCAGAAATCTATAATCTCATTTGTTCCTGTCTTGTATGAAAACATGAATATCCAAAATTTGCACTCTTACTGGAGAAGTTGTGTTTAAATTTTGTTAATGTTAAAGATATTCTCTTTAGTTTAATACTAACTGATGATCATCCTTTAGACCTCTAAAGGAGCCACTATTATGTGGGTTCTCTGATCTGTAGTGCCATGAAGGGAAAAACCAATCTGAGCACAAAGAAGTGCCATGAATTTTTCATGAATGTAGACAGAGTCTCTCCAGGAACCTGCTCTGAATTATAAACAAACACACAACTCTTAAAGACCGTAGGAATAGCTGCTGTAATTAGGCAGAAAACGTTGTTTTTTCACATGTTTGGACTTAGGTGCAGTTGCCACAATATTTTTGTTTTCATCTCTTACGGACGTGTTTTATTGAGGATATGTTTGAATCTGTAATTGTAAGATTAACGACAAGACAAATATAAGCGCTGAAGTAAACCTTGCCTTTAGTGAACTGTGTGATAGATTATAGTGTGTTTGTATTTTTCTAACTCTATATATCCACTTTTACAACAGCGATCAGGTAAGAACATGATTTAGATTCCAGGAGGGGCCATTTTGCTATGGAGCATCAGAGTTCACAGACTTTTTTCAGATAATATTATTAACACTGTGAGCAACCGTGTTTTTATTCTGTCTACTTTAATAGTACTTGGACTCGCTGAAATGACCTTGATAGGAGGAGAAGGAAACAGTGAATATGTGTGTGTGTCTGCATGAGCAAAATATTGATTCAGAAGATAGCATCTCCTCTGCGTCTAGGGTCAGGGTAGAAGTACTCCGGTACAAAGAATGAAACCTTTTAGCAAAGTAGAAATTTCTGCCAAGTTTCAAGTATCTGTCTGACCAATAGTCCAGAAATGTGATGTAACATTAGGAAATAATGGCTACTTCTGATAGTACATAGTAAACAAACAGACACTAATGTCCTTATAGTAGCTATCTTTGAGCTTTTTCAAAATCATTATTAGCTGATGGATTTAATCTTGTTGTCATGGCATCATTCAAATTCCCATGTCTTTATCTGAGCACTTCCTAGTAAATCCTGATAATTGTTTGAACAAATATTAATTGGGTGTTTTACCAGTGTTATTGAAATAAATGTGTTTTTAGGGCCTTTAGTGTGTTCTGATGAGTCCCACAGCCTGAAAAGCAATAGTGAACTGGACATACCTGCTGTGTCCTCTTTGTTTGGGAGCCATTGCTTTATTTACCATAATGTGGTTTTTCTATATTATCTGTCTTTCAGGACTCAACGCTCTGCCCTTTGATCCATCAAGCAACAGCGACCCTCTCCAGTTCAACGGTTCCAACGGGCCATTGGTGCCTGAGTGTCCTCCTTTGGAAAACACAGCTGAGAGTAGCAAGAAGAGGAAGCGAACCGTTCTGCCCGCAGGTATGGACAGCAGCTACTTGACATGTGTTGAGCCCGCAGGATTACTCTGTGGTCTCATATCATCATCGTTTTGCCTTAAGCCATGTTGAATCCTATATTCAGGTGCCGATAACCTTTAATCAAGAACCCCTAACTCATGAGAACTTTGATGCAACAGCAAGATTTCGTACCTTAAGTCTTAACCTTCCTCTGAAGACGTCATAAAACTGTTATGGGAATTATTGCATCCCATTACTTGTTTGCCATTTGGGGAATAAAGGAGCTGCGTTCAGTCTTTGTTGTTGTTGATCAGGCTGCCATGTCCTGAGGCTCTGGCAGGTTTGGAGGTCAGGCAGCTGCAGTAGCTCCACTGAGATTGTGTGTGTGTGTGTCTGACTGTCTGTGGCGGTGCCAACATCACCTGCCAATCACAACTGCAACACGCCTTCAGCTTTCTCACACTGATGGGGACACTAGAGAGATCACAGTCTGTGTACATGTGTGTTTACAGTATATGTGTGTGCGCACAATCGAGCGTCACTTTGATTTAGCAGTGCATTGCCTGGTATGGTGTCAAATTAAAGAAGGACTTTTTAATTAAGGGATTAAAGAAGCACTGACTAATGAATCACTCCGTAACTAATAGAAAGGAGAGGACCCTTAAGTTGGAGAGGTGTTCCTCCACGTTCTTTGTCTTCTTGGTAATACTAATTAGACTGTATTAATACTCCACATTAACACAGCCCTAATCGGCTATTCATCTTCCCATCTTGACTTAGATGAGTTCACATTTTGATAAAGTTTAATTTCATCATCTTAATTCACTGACCATGTCACGCTATAATTGGATAATGCATCAAAGCTGATTAAATAATGGTCTGATTGAAAAGGTTGATGAAGTAAACGTCTAAATAATGGAGATATGGTTACAAATATTTGAAATTCAGGTCTTGTACCTTGTAAATGGGACAATTTTGCATTTATAAACAAAAACATATTTAAAAGAGTTACTGAGGTGTTTAACAAAATCAATTTTTTTGCTGTTGACCGCAAACAACATTTTGCACATACAGCACACAAAGTATATGAAAATGCTTGTTTTCTGTATAAATGAATAATTTCCCTGGAGAGCTGGAGAGCAGAGGTGGAGCCATTTGAGCTTTGGAATAGCGCCATGATCCTGCCAGGGGGTGTCATGTCTCCGTGACACTGATAGAAACCACAGCACAGAAGGACTGAGGTCAGACAAACATATCATCAGATGTGTTAAAAAAAAAAACGTGCCGCCTTTCACTTAATGTGTTAACACTAAAGGGCAAACGTTTTCTGCTCGGCGAAAAGCGAAGTCGAGTCTATTACTGTGCCCCAATTAGAAGATGTGAAAGGAAAACATACATCTATCCAACATTTGTATAGCTTGTCAGTCACAGTGCTCATTTTTCTCTTCTTGAGCTCCCCATTATCTGTGACACCAGCAATACTTGGCTGCTTGAAATGATGACTCAGACGAAGGCTTGTTTCTGCCGTCAATCTTTTACTAAGGACCACAGGATTTCCTCTGTAGCAGTAATACAGTAATATTCTATAGCAATAAAACAAATTACACAAGCCATCATAAGCTTCCATCGTTTAAATTTGTTTCCTATTCACTCTATATATGAATAAACTAACAGGCAGTCCACGTCCAAAATACATCTAGATGCAGTTTTAACAGCCGGTAACTTTAAGCATCAACTATGTAAACAATCCACAAATAATGCATGTAGATAAATGACTTCAGGGAGACGTGTTAGTTTTCTCTGCATTAGATCCAAATATCAATTTGAGCAATTCCCACTCGTCAGATTTTCTGTGACAGCACTAAGCACCTAGCGTCCTACTGTCAAAATATCATTACCATAATGTAAAACCGCACTGTCAGTACAGTCACACAGGCTTTTCTCTGCCACTGTGAGTTGCAGGAACAGGGAATATGTTGTTTGTTCCTCTGTTCTCATATTTCCACAACATTAAGTGAGGCAAAGACATTCAAACTCTGAAAGATGTTGACAGCATCAGTAGCAACAATGGAAAGCATAACATGAGGATTTGTGTTCTTTGATAAAAGCCTGTCAGAGAGCCTTAAGGCAAAACGCATTAGCAGCACATAAATATAGTTTGTCCTGCGGGTGGACAGACAACATTTTTTCTGGGCATCATCACCGAGAAGGGTGATCCGTTCTCAGTGTGCACCGAGATATTTTTATCGACTGTAGTGACTTGAGGGAAGTTTGTCCCTCAAATATTAAATAATGCAGGAAGTTGAAATGACCTCTTTTCTAATGTCAAGGTGTTTTTTATATTCTTATTCATATACTGTTTTTTAAAAGTCACATTTGAGAAGAGATTCCTGACACATTTTGCCTGCTAACAGGAAAACACCAATCATTAGACAAATAAGAAAAATGAATTTCTCAGTAGCTTTCTCAAGTTGTTTTTAGTCTCTAAACTATATTTTTGTAAGTACATTTTATTATGCTTTCTTCATCAGATGCCACAGTGTGTTTATGCATCTGTCTGTTTTTTACAAAAGCACAATAATGATCAGGGCCTTGGGGCAGCAGACATTGCGACCACACTTATTATTATTATTTATGGCCAGTTCCCCTCTTGTCCTGCTGTGGTGAAGCTGCAGGTGGTGAAGAGAAAGATATTTGAATGTCCTGCTTATTTTTCTTTAAGCAGAGAGGAGATTTACACTCTTACAGTGAACGTAAATGTCATTTAGAGCCAGCAAATCTCTCCCTCATTATCTCATGCTGGTTATATTTGATAAGTGTAATCTTTATTGGTGAGGCAGTTCAAAAGTTCAGAGTGATTTAAAAGCCATCAAAGAGAAAACACTCAATGTAACTATATGAACAAAAGCAGGAAACGGGTGATTTGATTAATTAAGGGAAATGGAAAAACATTTTGTGTTTAAGGCTGACAGTGATTTTCTTTTTAATTTATGCCCTAGAAAGAACAGGTCCACTATAGAGAATAGTAAAAGTCCTGTCAACTCTGGCAATTAGTTCAGTTTCCACTCACCGCACACTGTACTGTGCCTGCAGGCACTGCTTAACTGACCTCCTCCACACTCTGGAGTCCACCATGGGTCAACAGGAGTACAAACATCACTCTGTTTACCGTATAAATGGCTTTCGCTGCAAACCGTCTGTGTCTGTGCAGTTGCAAATAGCTTTGTTTATGTGAAATAGCTTTTTGAAGGAGAACGCTTGGCCTTTGGCTAAATGAGTTTCATGTTCCCTTGTAACAAGGTTGTTTGACTCAAAAATAGATTGAGTAGAGATCAGACCTGAGGCATATTTTCAAACCTAAGGCCACGTGCATATCGTCATCTGAAGCATTTCCAAAACAGGATTAAAAATATCACATCCCTCTTATTAGTTTCTGATGAGAATCATTCAATTGAATATAATACAAAGGCCAGTTCATAGATGTAGCTTTAGCACATTAAAGACTTGCACTCCCATCAATTCAGTATCTTGCGCGTTAACCTTTAGAGGAAGCTTAGAGAAAGGTGCTTAATAAAACGCTATTGATTCTTAAGGAGAAAGGTTAATGTCACTGAGCAAAGGGAAAACTATATAAAATACTTGTGCATAAAGGCAGTGGCAATATTTCTTATTCAAGTTGAGTATCACAACATAACATGTAGCAGCAAAGGTTAATTTGGATGAATATTATTTCATCCCAGTGGGAAAATACTACAATGAGGAGAAAAACATTTAATTCATTCATTGTCCCCTCAGAGCCTTTTTTGTACAACCAAGTAAGTTTTAATTAAAGTCAGCATTGCTTAATGCTATAGCCTTCTTTAAGACCTAATATAAATAACACTTTTGTATTTTAAAAGTTAAATGTCACTCATGTACCAAATGTTTTTGCCTAGTATTCTGCAATTGGAGAATACAAACAAATAATTTACATTACCATTACAGTCTGTGGGAAGTTGTTGTGTGTTGTAAACTGACAACCATCAACCATGGACACATTTCCATTAAACAGGATGATGTTTTTGTTATTTATGCATGTCCAAGAAAAGTAATAATGGTTTCTGAGCCTGATTACGAGTAAGTCTTCATGCTCAGTCTCACTCAAGCTTAACGTTAAGATGTCAATTGTTAATGTCTGTGAGGGTCAACAAAGCAGTAATACAGTAATTTGAATTTATCCATACTACTTTGGTCAGTCACATCCAGTTTTACTATTAATGAAGTTGTTTTTCTAGTTTGCCTTTAAATGTAGTTATGTTATAGAAAACCAAAATATCTCAACTTATAAATGGCTGAGTCATTTTGTTTGAAAAGAAGAAAATGAAGTCTCATATTTGTAAAAATATTTCTAAATTGTCACTGTAAAGTTAGCCTTTGAAAAGTTATGCTGGATTTAAAAGCAAGATACTCACACAAAAATGTCTAAGGGCATCTTTAGTCCATGTAGTCAATGTTTTTTTTTTAATGAAACTAATGGATTCGAGCATAAAACTTGTAATGTGATGTCATTGACCCACTACTGGCTGCAAGAGTTGTTGGAAGGTAAATAATGTAATGGGCTACTTAAGCTGTCAGAGATGACAGTCCAGTGAGATATATGGCCGCGCCATTGTCCCTGAGAGGTGTGTTTGTGTGTGTGAGAGTACAGAGCATCCTGATTGCTGTGTGCCGAGGCTGGGGGGGGGGGTTTGTCGGTCTTTGTGATGCTGAGGCCACACGGTGACAGAGAAGATTTAGCGTGATGCTGATGGACGGGGAGACACATGACGACAGACTGAAGTCAAAAATGAAAATATTACCTCAGCACGAATCGTGTCGACACGTTGGGGATTATAATATTTAATGACCAAGTGATTCTGGAGTTTTCACTTTGCAAGGAGCAGCATTGCATGTCTGCGCAGTCTGTGTGCGATGCTCAAGAGAGAATAGCGATTGAAATGCACGACAAGCCGAAGTGGAGCACGCCTGTCCTTATTCTTCCGGGATTCCTTGCTTCAGTCAGAACATAACAGTCCACTTGTCTCTACCGCTGCTCCGGGAGAGATATTGCAATGATATATCAAACCTGTTTGAGTATTTAGTAAAGTGCCGTCTGATCGTGCCTTTGTTTCACTGAAAGTAGAGATATCTGATCCCATATTCTCCATATAAGATGTGGCAGTCATCAAGCAATGGAACTAAACTGGGTTTCATCCCTTTTCCTCCTGTGCTATGTCCCACCACCATGATAGTAAATTTGAGCTCTCCTGCTATCTGTAAGCTACAGTGGTCAGGGATCTACTGCCGTTTCACCTCCTCTTGCAAAGCCTACAAACATGAGAGATCTAAATTATTCACAGTGCCAGAAGGCACTCTGCTTAGCGCTGTCTGTAGACTCGCCTTATAGCTAAAAGTCAGGCCTCAAGCAAGGATCAAGCTCTCAAAAGAAGACAAATATCAAAACAAAAGATGACCTGGCCTTTCGTTTTCTGCCCGATCAAAGGCAGATGCTGTCTGTCTCAACATTTAGCAAACAGTTTGCAAACAACGCTTTTTTTCTCATCATCCTCCAGCCCGAGATACAGACCCATACAAGCTGTCCTCTAGCATTGTTCTCACATATATGGTCTGATCCATTTTTGGTTATTATCTCTGCAACTTCCGAAAATTGATTTCTAATCAGCATATGGCCTGCAGGCTAAAATGTTTCAAGTAAGCAGTGTGGTGTGAAAAGTCCCCAATTCACAATTATGGTCTTTGGTTCTTTTTTCTTGCAGATTGATTGACTTTATAGCTGTGTAATAAGCAAATGATTTGCAGTTAATTATGCCAGTAACATTTAGATCATCAATTATATGCACTTATACGCATGCCATTTAAAATTTGTAAGAGTCTATGCAGAAGTATAGCGTACAGAATCTTTTTATATTTATTGCTTTTTATTTTTATTGCTTATCGCTAATACGTTTTCCATACTGCATTGACCGAAATGTTGTTTAATTGGTTCATTAAAAATAACTGTAAATGATACTCTATATAGTATGTAGATACATCCCTGACGTACTGTAGCCCACACTCCTGAACAATCTCGTGTCGTCCCAGAATATTTGTGTAATCTTTAACGCTTGCTTTTTTGTTGATTTTGACTTTTAAAATAAACGCTGTCATTTCCTCTTGTCGAGGGCATTTTAGCTAACAGAGAGGGCACGCTCGAGATTTAAGAGCTCCATTGCAAATGTAAAGGCTTTTGAAAGCCACCAGCAAATGTCAGATTGCTACACATCTGGGATTGCCCCAAAACACAAAGTAATAACCACTCTCTGATAGGTCAGATTCCCTGATGAATTATTTATGTTGTCTAAGTGAGCGGACTTTGTTTCAATACGGCGCTGTAAATGATGGAAATTTTGGTTCTAGTTTAACCTTTGGTGATTTTCAAACACATTTACAATTGTACGAGTAGACGTTTTGGCCCACATTGTTATACTTCTCCCCTGTACTATAATAGGACATGGTGGTCTCTTTAATGTGATATAACATTTGTGAATGCCTGAATGTCAGGAGATAACAAGTCATGCTTTTTTGTTAACATTAGAATGAGGTGTTTGCATATTGGTAACATTGGCCAAATAAATAGTAATTAACAGTAACATCTATTAACTGTGTCATCAAACTACAATAATGAAAACAATAAATCACACTCATTAGTAAAAAGCTTAAGTTAGTATTCAAGTAAAATGGTGTTCTGTACCATTTCTGCTCACACGGTATTTCAGTACTTACTTGGTATTGGTTTGATACACGGCACCGCAGCATAGTAGAGTCAGTGGCCTCTGTCCTCTTCTATCAACACTTCTCCCTCCATCCAACGCTCCCCTCCTCTATGCGTCTGTCTTGTGTCTGGTGTGGATCCGGTTAACTTATTGCCGGACATTAGTGCTGAAGTCCCCTCTGCCTCTCAGCTTCTCCAACATCCTGCCATCCATTTTCAGCACCATCACTTTACATTGACTCATTAGATGCAACTGGACAAGTGCTTATGCATAAAAGTCCTTATTAGTTGATCCATTTAGTCCATTACTGAACTGTGAGCGGATTCAAACTACTGTTTGAAGATGAATGATTATGAATGATTATCCAGTTTAGATCTGTAGCACTTCAATTTACACTGTCTTATGTGTACAATATGTGTCTCTGTGTACCCATTTACAGATCTAATTAAGACCTGTTTTTGTTTTTCTGGGCCACATGCAAATAAGGGTGGGTGCTTCTCCGGTCCAGAACGAAATGTTACTACACCTTAAGATATTTTGTTAGTTCCACAAAATTTAAAAAGAAGAGTAACTTCTGCATTTAAGGAGCTTGGCTGCGATAATAACTGCTAGGCAGTTCAGCGAAATCTTTTATCTAGCACAAACATGTGGAATAATTGCTCACAGTGGGATAAGTATGAAAAGTTTTACCCTCTACATATGCTGTTACTTATGCTGCTCCCTCCTAGACACAGGCTGTTTAGAGGGAAAACAGATCAAGGATCAGATAAACCAACAACTTCATGCGCCCTCTCTCTGGTCATGCATGATGACAATGCAGAAGTTGGTAGGCGAAGAATTCATCAGCATGGAGAGCAAATGACCTTGAGGAAAAGGCCCCTAACCTTTATTCTTGTTGTTATTCTTGAATATCATTGGGCATCAGGGGTTATGCTCATTGGATGCAACCATGAGCCATAATTATGTTTGCAGAGTGTTTGAATGTGTCAGTGCTCTCCAACAATGAAGTGGTCTATCTGAAAGCCACACTAGGTTACAGAATATAAAACATCAGAGAATGTGGGATTACATTTGGACAGAGAGTTCGAACAAGACTTTTCTGTTACATTTGACCAAAGGCTCTGAAACCCAAAAGTGTCATGGGAGAGAATCTCAGTAGCTGACCATGCTCTCTGACTCCTTTGAAGAAACCCTCACAACATCTAAGAAAGCAAGCAAAACTTTATTTACACGCCCTATTCTTTGTCAGGGGAAGAGCAGTGTTCTTTAAAGCAAGTGAAGAAATCAAGTTTATATACAGCTTGTAGATGTTATACTTGGATTGGCACTGTGGTTAAAAACCTTTTTTTTAATAAAATATTTTTCTTGTGTGATTTTTATTTTTTGCAGCTAAAGACTTGACTCCTGCAGAGTTTTGTGCTTACAATGTGAAAATGGTCAGCTGAAATTGACTTTATTTATAGAAACACATTTTCTTAATCAAAGCCATTTTCTAAAGGGCACTTACTCCCTGCTCTCTGGAAAAGTCTGACAAAGACAGACCCAAATTATATTGTCCAGGTAGCTTTTGTCTGCAACCCGCAAAGCCTGATGAATCAGAAAAAAGACTGATACAATTCTTTATGTTTCTCCTTTTCTATTTCTCTCAATAAAATCACCAAGTAATGTGAAAAGCACCGATGTACACTGGCTGCCAAAGTGTAATTATGCGCCAAGCAAGCCACCTCTATAACAATGACTTACACTGTTTTGGATCTGGCTGTCGCTTTTACCTTTCTTTTATTCAGTATCGCTTCGCTCTGCTTCTGTAGCTCTCGCCTGAGAGAGGACATTGCTCTCATGCAGCGGTACAGGCGTGAGATGACAGTGTTTCAAGATTAGAACATCATCCTTACCTAGTTGCACCGGTGTACACTGTGTTAGGCCACTTGAGACACAAGATGTGACTTTCACTCTTGAAATGGGACTTAGATTTTCTGTTTAAAACGTGCCCTAATTGTCACAGCTCTCAGCGAGTTATTTGTTCATAAAGTAGAATAATGGAGAAGTCAATAGTGACACATGGGAAAGAGAGACTGCCATCAATAAAAATAATTCTGACACTTATAAAGGACAGCACTCAAGTGGAGCATGGTGATGAAATTTCCTGATGCAGTTGGTAGCTTTTTTTAGTTGTCATTTCCCTTTCTGTATATTACAGAGGCTGCAGGGTATTCTAATATGATGATGATTTTTGTATAAACACAGCAGTGGTTTAGTTAATAGCCTCTTTATGATCCCCTGCTTGGTGTGTGTGTTACATAAAGAGGGCTAATGGATTTAATCTGAAGTCAACATGCCAGATGATTGGGGTTGCTGGATTTCAGTTTGTTGTAATAGCATTGGCCAGAACCATGTTTGAGCCATTTGTCAAAGCTACTAGAAGAAATTATAAGCATTTTTTGTGTTTACACTTCCTTTCATTTTTTTCTTATCTATCCATGACTCTATTGTATATTGGGTCTTTATTGGGTCATCCTTTACTCTATATTGCTGATAATAATAACCAGTCATACATGACCTTTGGCATTGCAATGGACTAGCATGGTGGAAGCGTATTACATGGACAGAGATATACACCACCTGTTGTGGTGTGGCATTACCTTGATATTGAACTGGGGGTTTAGGGCTAGGTGATAAAACAATAATAATAATATAATCATGTACACAATGTTCTTCACAAGCAATATAACTAAAGTTCCATATGTGAGTTGATACATAGAATCGGGAATTGGGACAATTTTGATGATTATTAAATTTATTAGATATTTCATTAACAGACAATTCAAAGTAGTAAATATCTGCAAACAGGTCTGAGCTTAGATGTTAAGTGCAGTATGAACTCAGTTTGAGGGATAAGAGATATTATGGAATCTTGCCCAGATAGGATTTATATTAAAAATATTCCAATGACTCAGTCAGCACCTACATAAAGATGCATGGTCATAGATGTTGAGCAATAACAGCACAGACAGAGTCCTGCTTTTGTCTTGTTTCCACTCATTTTACTGGGGTTTGGTAGTTAACCCTTCTTGTAAATGAGCAGTGGAAATGTGTACAACCACAAAACGCCTTTTTATCCCTCAGATCCTCTGTCTTTGATGTGGAGTTGCTGCCATTCAAGCCAGTGG
Source organism: Trinectes maculatus (assembly GCA_016785345.1). Classification (NCBI taxonomy): domain Eukaryota; kingdom Metazoa; phylum Chordata; class Actinopteri; order Pleuronectiformes; family Achiridae; genus Trinectes; species Trinectes maculatus. The sequence continues at coordinate 274,561 of JAFBJQ010000898.1, forward strand.
AAAGAAAGCTTTTTTGGGGCAAGTTTTTGTGTGTTCTAGTTCTGTGTTGCTCGCACTGCAGGAATCTTTCATGCCACAAGTCAGCCATGCCACCATTAGAGAAAAGATGAACCACTGAAATAACTGCATTGACCTCGGTTCTCGAAAACCTTGCTGGATAAAGCACTAGACCATGATTCATTCACAGCTCCATGCCAGGCTAGACTCTTGTATGTGGTCTTAAAAGTCACACTACTCTGGCATACTGTTAAATGTCTGATGATGACACACGACCAGCATATGCCAGCAATTGGAGTGACAGTAAAAGCCTTATGTCTTGTCACACCATCTTATTTCTCCCATCTTAGAAAATAATATTAATCATGGTGATCAGCTTCAAAAGTACCAACATTTTTTTCTGTCCAGCAGCAGAAGTACTCAATATTGAAAAAACTGTAACAATAATAATAATAGTAGCAATTGAGCCTTTACTCAAAGTGACCAAATATAACAAAAGAAACAAATGTATCAAAAAAACCCTGAAAAAAATAACTTAAGACTGTGCCAACTAAAACGATTATCAATACAAAATGAGATGAGTATTGCAAAAGTAGCCAGAAACAATTTGTTAAGTTTCCAGGTCTTCAACTGCTGCGGGAAAGCAGGGGTGTGTCATTGATTTCTCGGCAGAGATTGGAGAACAGATGCTTCTAAGTGGAAATAATGCATCCTACCTGTCATCCATGTGAAAGACTGAGATAAACAGAACATAATCTCTCTATTTCCTCTGCTGTAATCAGTTATAATACCTTCTGTAAGTATTCGGCTCACACACTCCCAGCTGGTGCAGTGTGAATAATGAAAAAAAAATTTGTAGGTTTCTAGTTTCTGTCAGCTGTCAGAGGCACACTAACATATTGCAGTTTTCGGGAACTGTGGAGTATTTCTGAGAGGCTTGCTCTGTTGAGACCTTGCTATACCTCCAGCCCTTCTTGTCACAGCATCGCACCGACAGTCATTACTGTGACAGTCGACTCAAAGAAAGCTGCACGGAAGAAGAGGCGGGGCCAGATAAGAGCGACGGCAAGTTCACTGAGCTGTTGACATTTCCTCACAGCAACTCCCCTGGTTCTAATTGGCTGCCGCTGATAAGATTCCCATGTTGTAATTGGCAGCTGCTGATAAGATGCTGTCAGCTGCTGCAGTAGTCAGCAGCACGGTGAGATGACAACAGCTCAGGAGTTGGTGGGCGGACAGAGCTAAATCCAGGGCCAGAACCTCATTTACCAGAGATACTATTCCAGTCAAGGGTTGCTATACTGGCTGCGATAGAGTTATACACCCGAAAAGCCTGCTTCCATTCCTAAATTCACATTTTAATAACAAGGTGCACTATTAAGTAAAGCGGTTTTATGGATGTTGCCAAGTTTGATTAAATGTAGCATCGTGCACCTGCAGATGCTGCCATGGCAACCCTGAAAAGGTAGCGTTCAGTGGGTTTTTAGTGATTTGCTCAAAGCAGTGACGGTGGCTGCTGTTAAAAAACAAGACAAGACAAAATGATTGAGTAAAAACATTAAAGTCGAGGACCAGACAGCAGAACAATGAGCTGAAACTACCTGCCGTAAAGCTTTGTAAAGCTAAGTGCGGAGCTGCCAATCCAGCTGATAATTCCCTGTAGGTTTGTCAATATGAGCATCTACGGTCACATAGTTGTTGTCAGAGTCATTTGATTGCGAATATGGATTTGAAAAAATCCATATTCGCAGCTTTATTTTCACACAGTGATATGAAATTTAAGATGAAATATGAATTTTGAGGATTGAAATGGTTGGGAAAATAATAAGAAAGACATTTCCATTCACACCAGCACGCTACTTCCACACTAATCACAGAAAACAGATTGATAATTAAAACAGGATGACTTGTGTGATGCACTTATTTAACACGGTGTAAAGATCTCCATGCATGAGACACAGCCAGTGAATATAAATAGCAATTAACAGGAAACTACCAAACATTGTACTTTTGTGCAAATGCCATAGGAAGAACCTAAGCACAGCCTGTTGTTAACTGGCATCAGATGCACTAGTTGTAGTGCCAAAGGGTATCCATAGCAACAGGGGACCCACCAGATCCCCAAGCAAAGTATGACACCAAAAACAGTAAATTGTGATGCTTCAAACTCACCTGTACACATACTGTGTGCCAGTATAAGATATGTCCTTTGACAGCCATACAGAATCTTCTGTCATTATCTATGCAGAGCATCTTGTATTCATGTCCTGGAGGTGCTGGAGTAGTCTTGTCACTAAGATTAATTTTATGTTCTTTCATACCCCAGTTCTGTACTCACCATTATACAGCTGAGTCTGCTGAATTCAAGCCACCTTCTCTGTGGAGATTTCAGTCCATTTGGTCACGTTTCAGGCCGTGCTCAGATTAAGCAGATGTTTTTGCTGGCAGAAGTAGTCAGAAGTCTCCTGGGTTTGCGCTGAAACTGCTGACAAAGAGATTTTTGTGCTATTGTATCCTAAGCCTGCATATCTGTGCAATTAATACACTTACACCCTTCTTTGCTCCCAAACTACTTCCTCTCTGTCTTCTTTGAACTGCGGGGCCAGTACTCCTTTTTGTCTTTTTTTGTGCACAAGACATAACACGTTATCGTTATTATTTTTTAAATTGATCTTGAGGAAGTAATTACTTGCTTTTGATTTTAGTTAATGCAATGCAGAAGAAAGTTTGTCAGGTTGACAAACTACTTAATGCGAAACCTCGCCACAGTGCCATGGTCCCCAGAGCCTGTCTATTGGAAGGGTATGTTGGTGTGTGTGTGTGTGTGTGTGCGTGTGTGTGTGTGAGTACTAACCATGGGTGAAGGCATTTCTCTGGTTCTCTCTGTCCAAACATTCCCAGGAGAATGACAATACAGGCCTCTTAAGCAGTGTGCAAGCAAGTTTAGTTGCTAGTTAGTTGCAAGACTTTGTTATATTTCAGTCCTCTGATGTGTTAATGTGTTATAACTTTTGGAGAAAAGAAGTCGTGCACAGCATTGATTACTAATTTTCATGCATGCATGCTAACACCTTTCAAATGAGCTCAAGCTCCCATTTAATGGCAACTCCTATGGAGCGACTGTGTTCCTTATAGGTGTCTCATTATAAATTGTGACCGTGTTATTGTTATGAAAGTCACATTGCTTGTATAGACTGTGTTGTTTAAATGAAGCTCAACACTGTGAGACGTCATCACGTATTTGGTCTCTGCTTGGGAGATTTGCATTCGAAGCGAAACCCCAAGAACTGTGCCGTTAGCTTAAGACTCTTTCCAGCTGTTTAACCATGACAATCAAATATGTCTTCTCCCCAAGCATGGTATAATATAACAAGCTGTAAGGAATATAAAGACAACATTGTTATTCCTTTTACCAGCACAGAATGAAAGTCCCATAGGTTTTTTTTTTCTGAAGCCCTGGTCTCTTGTTCTGACAGTTTAAACATCAAAGAGAAAAAAGCAGATTTAAAGAAGCTCTCCAGTGTGTTTTTCCTCCCAGAGAGTGTCAAGCTGTCCTTCAGGCATCAACACACACGTTCAATTTGTGTGTCTTGCACTAAACAAGGATTTGGCTGACAACTTGTTAGACAGCAACAACAAGCCTGCAAACTGGACACTGGCTGTCTGGATTAAATGCAGAATCCCAAAACACCCAGAGTCTCCACTCGAACATCTCTTATGTAGCAGTGAGATTACAGGATTCAGTTTAAGATGTAAAACAAAACTTCACATTATCTGCCTGTGACTTCTTTGTCCTGTGCTTCACTCATCTAAACAATATCTTGCCCTATATCCCTGGAACATTCTCAGATTTCTTTATATTTAAGTATGCTTTCTGTTTCTATGTGTCCTCAGTTAGGGAATTGTTTTTTTGGGTTTTTTTTTTTTTTTTTTTGCCCTACCCTCATCCCTTTGGGATCAATAGAGGATTTAGGAACTGAGAGCACTGAGGAGGAAATTAATCAGGCTCCCATAGCTTTACACTTGGTCACTCCAGAGATGACTTCCTATGAATCATCAGGGGAAAAGATCTGGATTTGTCCATGTTCTCCTGAATCTTCTCCCACTCTTATAGAAGACTTTGTCCTAAAGGCCCGGGGTTTCCCCTCAAGCCTCTGTTTCTTACTGGTAAACACGAAGTTTTAGGACTGCAGCTCATTACTCAATGAAGTATTCAGTTTCTACAGTACAGGGCAGTAAATGCAAATGGTTAAGAAAATTAAAATAGTCTTGATTTTAGAGGTTTTTGGTACACCATATCATCATAACAATGTAAAAAGTAGTAACAGGACGTATTTTTGATCCTTCGAGGAAGACATAAGAGGAATATTAATTCCATATCTCTACACTGAGATTGCCTGAGGTGTCAAACTACAAATCAGTGGGCTAAATACTCTTTGGTAAGCTGTTTTGGGGAGCACTAACCTCAGAGAATGGTGGACAGACAGGGATTTTTTGAGTCTGAGACAGGATTTCTGCTTGACATCACATTTGGGATCACTTATATTGTACAGCTGTTTAGTTTCCTATTCGATTTACCCAGCCCCGAACTATAGAACGTAATACAGTTTGGATCTGATGCAATGTTTTGCTGTGAGCCTGGAGGCTTTCTGTTTATTTTCCTCATCCAAGTCGCCATCTGATCCATCCTCAGATGGCCAGCGAAGCTCTCAAATCTTTAATTGATCCTCTGTCTTTGCTTTTGTTGATTTGTTATTGAGCTCTGGTTATTGGAGACAATTTCAGAAAAATTATGAAGCACTTAGACGACCAAGAAAGAGCCGTTATAACTCGATTAACATTTCATGCTTTATATATGTTTTGGTTCTAGTATGTGTTGTCGTAGCCATTGTATTGCTCTGGAGGAATTTTGAGCAGCTTGAAAGGGAAACAATTAAATATCGTGAAAGGGGGAAGACTGACTTTGAACAAATATCCCTGTCTGAATTGAAAACAGAACAGACGCGTGGTATGCTCTGTTGGATTTTATGTTGTGACAGCTGCCATGGCATTTCAGTTCATCTTGGCTCTGTGGGTTTCCTCAAGCCTATACACGTGAGATTACAGGTAACAGAGACAGACATAACACTGAGAGACATACTTAGCTTCCGCCTACAAGAGTGGATTGTTGATTGGGAACCAGACCATTTTATTTAATGTATTGGAGGTTTCCTGCTGCAGGATGTGTCCTGGGAAAACTTGGGGAAAAGCAGAATCCAGCACTGAGGTTTGAAGTCGTAATACGTGAAAGTTAAGCAACATGCCAATTTATCATTCCCATTCCAACATATAAATGTAACTTTCTGGGACTTCAATTTTGCTTTTTTCAGTCCAAATTGAATAAAAAGAAGAGAAAATTTAAAGAAGTGTCTGTAACAACCTCCTGTCCTAACATCAGTGGTCTGAGAACTGGCACCGTTGAGGGAGTAAGTGATGTGTGATTTCTTTTATGGACATCACATTGGTCCCTGTCGACCCCGATGATCCGCACCAAAACTGTTTGGCTTTTTTCAGCCGCCACTGGTCCCCAAACACAAATGCAGAGAGAAACTGACATATTCCAGCCCCCAGGGCCACTGAGCCTGGTCAACAGGAACAACATCATGTGTCTCAGCCAGTCCAAACACTGTAAACGGTTAGACTCTTTTTGGCTGGCTGTCTCTTTTCCACTTGGCCGAGTGTCCCCTTGTTGCTCAGCTCTATGAGAAATGAATGGACTCCAGGTGGCATGTTCAGGGTTTCCCTTGAACTGAAAATGTAGACTGGGTCAGATATGTGGGGTTTATTGGACATGGACCACATGTACCCAAACTGTCCGCATATACCCATATAAATACATATGCGCAAATACTTGTGTGTATATAACACATACATATATAGTCATTACATTTTTCACGTTAGTGTTTCAAGCAGTCTAAACATACATCTCATTGCATTTTATTAGGAACTGAATGAAACCAAATCCTTGAGACTAATATTTCATACTTCCTATAACATACTATACACTACTACTAGCTCATCTGGTTGTAGCAGTTTGCTTTTATGCATTCGATCACTTAAATTGGTGGCACAGACGCTTTAGAATTCAAAGGCTGTTTATTTTTGTTTCACGTGTCCCATCTCACTGTAAATGATCAAATTGGCTATTTCATCTCTCCTCTCTAAATTGTTCTGGTAATAGACTCTGGTTCTATACATTTGTACCACACAGTGTATAAGTTTGCCTTTTGTCAAATCATTGTTGATCAATGTGACAGCTTGGCCATGATACAAAGAAACTGTAGATACATATTCTGTAGCGCTGTCATTCGTCTACACCCTCTGGTACAGCGAAATACATGCTGTACATCATTTGCACATTAAAATGAGAATTTTTTTTCTTACTTGGTAATGAGATCTGCAGGGTTTTTGTATCGGGTACAGTGTAAATGTTGGATAGGTATTAGGAATGAAACAGGAGGAGACCTGTTTTGCGTCAAGCATCATGCAGTTTTATGTCGCGCTCCACTTGTTTATTTCACAGGTTTAAGTGAATAAGACTGCAAATGACGACAGAGCTTTATATTATATTATATTATATTATATAACTCTTCAGATATCCACTGAGCATTTTCAAATTAATAAGACAACAAATTAAAAAAGAGTCCTAGTAACACAGGTCCGTAATCAGCTTCTCTCTAATTAGGCAAATTGTGGTGTTGTCAGTAAAGACAGAGGGTTAGCAGCTGCCATCCCAGGTGGCCTCAAGTACTGCTGGTGGCTGTTTGTCGGAGTTGGAGGAGAAAGTATTAAAAAGTTTGTGCCTGAAGTCAACTTCTTTGTCTCTACATGTTTTAAAGAAAAGAAAAAGCTGTAAATTAACCTGTTGATTTTCTGTGTAGTCGTCGGTCACGCTGCACCACCTGATGTCTGTTCGTTCTCATAAGGGGGAGGGGGATGTTACATACGTTTTCTCTTAATGGTCTTAAAATAATGTGAAGAAGATCATATGTATTGTAGAACTAACAGTGGACCCCCGTCACTTGCTATGCTCCAAACACAATGCGACCGCTAATATTATATTTTAGAAAATAATACACCGCAGCGTCACAGTGTCATCTTCACAAAACACCTGTTTTATTTTATATCCGTGTCCCGTTTGTTGTCCCCCCCCCCCCCCCCCCCCCCCCCCCCCCCCCCCCCCCCCCCCCCCCCCTCCCCCCCCCACACCCTCCCGCCCCCAACCCGTCCCCACCCCCCCACCACACACACACACCATATCAGAGTAATCTGTTCTTGTCTGTCACCTTTCTTTCAGCCTGATAAGGAAGGGAAGAGTCATGCTCCCGTCCTGGAACGGATGTTCATCCTCAACAACACTGACACACACACACACACACACACACACACACACACACACACACAAATGCTTATCGACCATTTGTATAAAAATAGTTCCTGATAAGGCAATATGAACTAAAGTTGTTTACAATAACTAATCTGCCTTCCTCACTAAGATAAATGCTGCCCCCCCCCCCCCCCCCCCCCGCTTCCTTTTCTCCTTATCAGAGCTTATCCGTTATCAACAAAGATGAAAATCAAACTGAAGAGCTGCACCTCTAACGAGCGTAACCCGCCCACTCCACATTTTGTGAAATGTGACAAAAACACAGCAGCACGCACAGAGACGGGCCGATGTCCCACTGTCTATGAAGCAAAAGCCAGCTGGCATGAATTCTTAATCTGAACTCATGAATGCCCATGACTTATTGATGGTGTTCCAGAAGAAAAGTTTACCTCCACATCGTATCTGTGTGTGTGCTCATACTTGTGTATGTTAAGCACGTCAGCAAGTAATATAGTGATCTTCAGAAGCCCATTTCTGGATTTCCACGAGGCTTTGATGATTCATTAGAGATAAAATACAAAACACTGTTTTCTACTCACAAATGCATCTTATCTTAATGTTCTCGGGGTCTTCTCCAATTGTGATTTGTTTTCCCAGATGACACTGAAGGTGGTCTTTTGACCTACCACCTATATAGACACACAAACACACACACACACACAAAACAAAACCATACAGACCTGCAGTCCAGAGAACATTAAGGTCATCTGCTCTCAGAAAGCAATTTTGCACTGAAAGCATTTTTTTCCTGAAAGCATGTGTGTGCAGTCAATACATTGATATGGACACGTCACATATTTTACCAAAAAACAGTGCATTACAGTCGAAAAGCAACAATGACATAGACCACTCTATTTGTTTGGTTGGTTTGTTTTTTGGTTGGACAGCTTGAATTGAAACCTAATTAACTCATCTCGTTGCTCAACTACAATATATTACGCATTGCTACTTTATTATTATACAATATTTTTTTGTTTTTTTCCCCACTGCTGCACTATGATAATGACCACAATCAAGTCTGTACTGTATTATTTGCTGCAGTGTTCAAAGTTTAGGTCAAGGTTACTGCATTTTTTTCTTCTTTATTTTTCTGCCAATTTGTCTCATCAACATCTCTTTGTCAACTAAATGTGACCTTTCTGCTCTCCTCTCATCTCTGTCCCTCATCTTTTTAGCTCCCTCTTGAATTTGACCTCTAGAGGCCATAATAAAGCTGTAGTTAGCTGTTAAAATCATGTGCATTTTAGACTAAATGGCCCCTGATGTCTCTCTGCCTACTGTTGGGGCCAATGGGCCTTAAAATGACTTAATTTCCCATCCGCCTCCTGGGGGAGTATTTAGGCGAAGCTAAAAGCTGGTTACACTCCTCAGAGACTGAGTGTCAGCAAAGCTTTGGGCTGGGGTGGACCTCAGCAAAATCAGAATTGCTTCATTTGCCATAACCAGTATCCCCACAGATGTTTACTGTGCTCGTACAAATGTAGATTTGCAGTCTCTTAACAGAATGACTGGTAGTATTTGTTAAGTTTATAATATTTTACTTAACCTTATTATCCTTTGTACAATCAGGTTTCTTTGTCTTTGCATGGTACTTCATGTTTTCTTAAAAATAACTTGTTTGTGTCCACAGTTTGTCTGGTGTTATAACCTTCACCTGCAGCTCTGATTAACTCTAACAGTCTTAACTAGTCTTATGTACAGTGTGTTACACTCAGGTCTACAGAGTTCTGCTTTAGGACGTCTGTCTCATTAGGGCTTTGGCAGCACCTGACTGGACTGTTTCTGTTTCTGTAATTAGATATGGCATTTGTATGAGGTCAGATTACATCAAGCCAACAGCTGAATAATAATTGGGCTTTTTCTATTTCTTGTCATTGTTGATTTTCAAGTTTTGTGACCTTGGAAAAAATGAAACACAAGGATTCATTCAGGTACTTTTGATTCCATGAAAAGTATTTAGACTTGCTCTAGAACAGCAAAGTGCTCAAATCCATATTTTTCGATAGAAATCTTTAAAAACATTGATTATTTTGTCAGTGTTGTCTCAGGCTCATCTTACTCCTGTCTGGCTGGGTTAACCCATATGCGTTGTTTGCCTGAGTGTGCCGTTGCACAAGCAGAACATTGCTGTTCCTCCTGCAGCTCTATATATTGATGCTATAGTGTGGGATTGTTTCTCTAAAGGGAGCCATGGTTGACTCCTGCCCTCAAGGTCACTGTGCCATGCAAAAATCAAAAGACCTCAATGATTGACGCTCGGAGCTGAAATCTGGAATAACGGAATTGATTCATGGAGGAAGCGGCGTTTATGAGTTCAGACAATGGTTGATAGTCGAGTCGATCCACACAAGCTAGAAAAATAAAAAAGAACAGAGTTAGGTTCAATGGAAAGAAAGAGGTTGAAATGGATATGTGATTAAATGAATAGGAGCAAAAGGGCAAAGGGATAACCTGTATGAGGTGAACACAGACTGCGGGGCAGCAGGGCCTGAAGTTAACACGGGTAAGGGTTGATCATATACCGTAACATATATGACCCATCCAGTCAAATGCACAAGGCACACAACATTAAGTTCTATGTCTTCTAATGAGGGAAAACAATATCTTCTTATATTATTTTGATTATAAATTATACTTATATTTCACTCATAATTCAACAAATTGAAAGGGAGGACAGATGGACAGATGTTTGTTAAGGATGTTTTTCAAAGCTGTATTAGAAGTAGGAAATCGGCTGAGCATTAAGGATAACATCTGCATAAATGGCACAAAGTCAAAAAATTCTCAAAATTCAATTAAGAAACTTTTTTTATTTATAGCTGATTATTGGCATTGCCTGATATTTGAAAACAGATAAAGTATATATTGCTGTATGTATTAGTCAATCATTTTATTAGCCCCCCAAAAAATACCAGCAAGTTTACTGGTACATAGTGGAAATAATGTGCATTTAGCAAAAACTCCAAGCTTTTAGCTGTTTCCAGCTTGACAGCATGAGGACCTGTTGTTTTTTATTTTGCTCTTTTGTTTTAAATGACTGCATATTGGCTTTTGGACCAATGGTTGCAAATCACTACACAAATGAAGATGTCAGAGTGGGTTATGGGACATTGTTAAGTGCGGTTTTGGGACTAGGTTTGCAAATAAATAATATCAACACAGGAAACATGCTTCAGGAAACGTACCGTTTGTGAAAAACACTCAGATGTATTTGAGATTTTTTTTCAGCTCATTTATTTCAGACTAACTATTGCAAACTATGTATTTACCCAGCTATGATTGTGCTCCTCACCAAGTCAAGAGGACTGAGTCAGAATGAAGGAATCACCTGTCAAACCCTGAGTGTGTCTACTCAGCCACACCACAGAGACAACTGTTAACCTACTGTAAACTGAAATATATATGCTCTAAAACAACCCACTGCCTCTCCTCCCTCGTTTTCGGTCCTCGAAAGCATCACCAGTTAATAGGGCCGTGTTCGTTAACGAGGCACTGAAGTCCTCGTCAGCAGCGTTATCACAGCGACACACAGACACAGGCGGTTTTTATCAGGCCTCTCTGTGGCAGCAGCAGCAGCACATGCTCCAAAACGAGGACCTCGGAGAGGGGAAGCAAAGAGGCAGACAAAATTATTACACATCACCACCTGTGTCTGAACACCAATTCCAATATAGCGGTTGTTGTGTAGACATACACATACACACACACACAGTTGTGCGCAGAGAGCAGACAGCTATCTCCGCAGTGGGCTTTGCCACAGACCCTCTGAGGTGTGAAGAGTGTGCAGGGTGCAGAGCGTCTCGTTATTAGCGGTTGTGTCAGCTCCGGCATCGGGAGGGAAGAGGGCAGCTGGGCTCAGACAGCACTCGCAGCAATTTACAGGTCTGTCAGAGAGAGAGAGAGAGGTCGAGCAGAGGAGAGAATTAAAGAGCATTTAGAGCTGTGAAATCGACTGCAGACAGGGGGAGAACGCACCGTACGACGTTGTTGACTTTACCGCATGCTTTCCCTGACGGGGTGTCGTTTGCTTTCTTACGCAACATTTGGTTGAGAACCATGAGTCTGGGGTGGCGAGGTCAAGGTCATGTGCAGGTATTTGTTGTGCTAGGTTTTTCAAGCAGCAGAGTGCTTGGCAAGCGCCTGATTGCATCAGCAATTTTGCTGTCACAATAATCTAATTTCACTCTCTGTTATTATTATTATTATTATAATTATTATTATTATTGTGGCCTCAGCAAATGTTCACTGGGATTAAGGTCAAAGGTTATTTTGACCTCTTAAAATATCGCTTTGCTGATAGCTCAATAATTCATACAAAAAGTACAATAAGATACCTAAGATGCATGTATTCCATAGTGTGTCCATTGCCATTTTTCGAGTTTTTATTTCAGCCCTGCTGCATTTCCAGAGGACTCTGAGTACAGGTCACCGAGACAGACAGGGGCCAGGCTGCTGTATCTCATGGCAGAAGCTGAGCAAACAGCAACATCAGGATGAGTCGTTTCAAATGACAGAGTTATTGAAGTCGCTGTGGTGTCAGACAGACTGGAGGGTCACTGTAGCCTCCCCTTCCTCCTCCTCTCAGACCGAGCACAGATATGACAGGAGGATGTGTGCAGGGAGTTCAACACAGCTCCTCACTTTTAAAAACAATCTCCTACCTCGGTCGATTTGTCATGGTATGACCCAGTAACCTGATGTTTTTTTTAATCTCTCTCTGCAGAGGGAATCTGTAACATGACAATGGACTCTAACTCGATTACAATGCCCATGTCCGACCCCAACGCCTGGGCAACGGCCATGAACAACCTGGGGATGCCTCCTATCGGAATCACTGGACAGCCACTTATGCCAGGTACGAATCAGCCCAAACATTTTACCATATTAACACCTCAGCTAGAGCTACGAATGTCCCTGTGCTGGAAAGTAATTTCAACTCCACATATCTTCATCTATTCATATCAGATCAGATAACATAGAAAAAAACGATAACACTTAATTATCACTTGACTATTAAAATTTGTATTATTTTTACAAGCATGCATTTTACAACCAACCACATCATCGTTAGTAAATTACAACACGTACATGCATATCTTTCTCATTTCACATATCATCACCTATTCATATGACAAAAGCTGCTAATGTTAAAAGCGTTGACAAAAAAAACACATTGCATTAATTATCACTCAGCTATTAAAAATATGACATTGAATCGCATAGTATCAGTTAGAAACAACTTGGTATAAAAGTCGTACGATCCTGTTATAATAAACCTCAAGAGGCATTTTGTAAGCCTGAGGTTGAGCTGCTGTTTTCTGATCTGCCAATTTAAAATTCAGCGATTTAGCGATTGCTCTGCTATCTATAACGTTACGTTCAGCAGCACCCTCCCACTCTCCATCTCTGGAGAGTTATTCTGCAACATCTTTTCTCCCTCCCCAGTAGAAAGCCTCTCCCTAAAGCCTTTTATAAATCACTTCCCACCTCTTAGCTGAAATGCACTTCCATATTTGAAATATGCCAGGCCTGTGTTTGTGTGTGTGTGTGTGTGTGTGTGTGCGTGCATACGTACACACACATACACACACAGAGGCCTGGCATATTTCCAGCGTGGTAAACAAAAGTCTTTGCACTAAAAGAGAGAAGACACATGTGGCAGAGGAACGTCGCACAGAGGGGGAGAGAGGCAGAGAAACTGATCAATGGCTGGACACTTACACTCGACAGTCATTATTTCACATGAAGTTTCACTGTCTGAACTTTATCCAAAGTACTTTTAGGCTTTTTTTTTTTACCTCCGAGTTTTACGTCACGTGGGGGAAACAGGTGTAGCCAATAACATAAATAATGGCTCTGTTCCACTTTAAGTGTGTTATTAGGCTGTGATCCAGTGATCCAGCGTCCAGACACTGGCACACATAAATGGAATGCACTATTTAGTGATTTTATTAGTTACACCTGTGCTTGGTGAGGTCAATTTAACTGCTCTTAAACCGTACACGACTCTCTGCCAGTTCTTACCTCAGTCAAACCTACAAGACGAATGCAGATTTCAGACCAGATGATTTCTGGTAGCATTGTTATGCATTCAGCTATCGATTAGTTGATCTTAGTTATTCTAATCTACTCTTCTACTCATTCTACTCAATTAAAGCTGTGAATACTGGACTAATAACAGATATTTTTTTACTCTCTGCTATTGCAAGTTTGACATCGACTTTAAAAAACTACCATGTTTATGACTTTGGACAGCCGAGGACCAATGATGCACGATGACTGCTGTGTTGTTCAGCTAAATTCAAGATAAAAATTCTGCATAGAAAAGATCAAAAATCTATCCTCAAACTGGGTTGAAATGAAATGAAAAAGACAGACTTTTCCCATGCAGTCTTAAATGTTAAAAGTCTGAGGCTGGTAATTCTGATAAGACATGAAAGTGATATCAGGTTAAAGATTTGTGCAGCGACACTGGAATTACGCAATGTTCACCCACAACCCCATGAACTACTGACAGTGATTAATGTGCCAGCGGTGCCTGCCTAAAAAGTGCAGCAAACTAAGCACAGTGTAGGAGATAGACGTCAGTGAAGCGGAGTCTGTACACACTCACACATGCCTGAGAAGAGCTCTAATCAGGCGATGTAATGAAACTGTCCTGTGTGGTTGGAAACAGCCTCGGCTACAAGAGGCAGACTCCGGACTCGTCTCTCGGATCACCGGAAAAACAGCCTCTTGTCTCCCTCTTCTTCTTTCCTTTCTCCTTCCCTGTTCCCCCCATCCCTTCCTCACCAGCCCTAATTACCCAACATCTCATTCATGTCTCATTGCAGCTGAGTCAGCCACCGTAACCCGGAGCTACATTAGAACGCACACTGTTCATCTACTCTTTACGGATCACGCTTAAACGTTCATCAGTGCTCAGAGCGCTTATGTTTTGAACCAACATATGACATGTACTTATATTAGTAATGTACTGTTAATGTGAACGAAAGCTAATTTAAAATGATTCTGTAGCGTTTTTCTTTTCCAGATGCATAAATGTTTTTTTTCCTGATAATGTTAATCTCGGAAATGTGGGATTAGTTTTGTTATCCCTCCAGGCTCCAGAGAATTTCACATACATTACTGCAATGCCTATGTATTTCACCAATGCCCTTTACCACTTAACTCTAGTCAGAAGAATTGAACTTGTTGAACCACAGCAGAAATATCGAAGTGAGAGCAGGTTAAACGCTGCTTTTCTCAGTTTAAGTAAGAACTTCCATCTGGGCCCCAAACAAATGTTTTCTAAACTTGTCACTTCACACATGCACACACACTTTAACCTGATGTCACGTAATGTCTTAATGTCATGCAGCGCTCGGTGCCAAAGCACCTCGTGCCTTCGAAGTAATCCGGGTGGATTAGTTATTGATTCTCCATCACGACTGAACATCATCTTTATCTTCTTTCTTTTGTTTCACCTCTAAACAACAAAGGAGAATTTAGCCTCTCTGAATTTAGAGCATCTGTTTGTGCACGCGTACAAACAGTCATGTGATACTCGCACCCGGAGATTAATCTTGGAATTTTATTATTGTGTTACTTTCACTTATTTTACCACACTGGCTTTGCCGGGGTGCGTTCATTGCCCATAAGAGTTTGCCTGTGCTTCGTCCACTGTGAGCCCCGGATGCATTCTTCCACCACAGAGTCTTTTCTCTACCTCTGGTCAAGTGGATTTATCCAGACAGACAGCTGGATAAAGAGCTCACCGTGGGCAGAGCCTCCAACACTCTAGCCTCACAAAGCCTGCTGCAGGTCCACATGTCTATAGATGGACTGGACAATGGTTGTATATGTTAGACTGTTATTATTACTTGTTTGGGTCAATGGTGTGTTTATATAGCAGGAGATATTGGACTCAGGCCTAAATCAAGTCTATACTTTGTGGCTCTTCTTTTATTGTACTGTATTTACGTACGTCTTTGTGTTGCCGCCTTTATGTTGTGATTTTATTTCTGTACTCCTACCTCCTCTGCATACATGACATCTATAGCTTACCCTGACAGAGGCATCTCTTCTCTCTTGCTCCCCTCCAGGGTTTCAGTTTTTTGTTTCTCCTCTTCATGTCCCTATTTTCCCGCTTGAAAAGACTTTTTTTGTGAGGTTGATCCTTTTCCAAAGCACAGGACTAAGCGTGGATTTAGACCAAAAACACAGGGCTGCTTTGGTGGGGCAAGCTCTTAAACATAGCGGCACGGCAATGGAATACGATCCGGGAAAGGCAGTTTGAATAACAGATGAATGTGTTTAAAGGCTGAGAAGACACTGAAACACTCTTTTGGATCATTGGAAAAACAGCTGCTGTTTCACACATCACTGTGGCAACTTTTTTGGTCTTTTGTCAGGACAGTTGTGCTGTCATTACTTAAAATACTCTGTTTACATTCAGGTAATCCAGCAAGATAACAGCTTTGACTGCACATTGTGTTGCCGTCTGTAGTGTTGAGCCCGATTCAAGGGCTTTGGCTGAGAATCATACATTGGCACCTGCGTTGTAAAGATGTAAATCAGCCCTCTGAGGCAAATTTGTAAATTCAGGTTAGAGAAAAAAAATTTAATTAGACTATTTGTAGCCCAAAACCAGCTGTGGTTTTGTGATCCAGCTCGAAGTCTCTTGATAGATTCACTGAACTCAAAAACCTCCAGACATAAGCAAATGAATGGATGTGACGCGCTTGTTAATGGTGTCGAGGAGAAGTGCATCATGGGAGCAAATAAAAGATGGTGGGAGGATCTAACAGATTAAACTTGAGACCGGCAGGACAGAAAACCCGCTGGGGCATGTGATCGATCGGCAGGCGAGGCTTCACTGCAGAGCTGAATTCAAGGTCTAAGCCACATGCATAAGGAAAGTGGGGCGTGGACCAGGACTTATTGATTGTGTGTTTTGACTTCATAGTGGCTGCAGCTGCAATCTGAGATTATCTGCGTTAGTCTTATCAGCACAGTGGACGTTATCACCCGAGAGGACCTGTGATCATGGAAAACTTAAAATTAGATTTGTTTTGTTTTGTTTTGTTTTGACGATAATGGCATCACTGATGATGGATTCTTTGTGTCCGTGTCTAGTTATCTTGTAAGGACCAAGTAAAGGCGGTCACAGTGCATTTGTCATGAACGTTACACAAAGAAAAGCAAAAGCTCTCGACCTGGTAAGTGAAATCACAGATACAGTGTTAACTGTGAGAACAGAGCAAAAGTTGAAACAGCAGGAATCTACATCTGGTTTCGACATCTTTAACAACTGACAGAGAATATCCTATTCAGGGAGCGTTCGCCATGTATTTCCCCATACTTCATCAATGTTCTCTCGTGCGCGTCCAGATTATAAGCAGAACCAGATGTAGAGCTATAGAGTTCCTCTTATGCGTTTCTCTGAGAGTAGCGACCTCACAAGATGGGTTTTATTACGCATAACATTTGACAGTATCTATTGTGTGACTGACGTACTGTATGGAAACAGTTGGGCTGATTAGTATTAGTATGATTTATCATTTAAAGGTAGAATTTATGGCTGAAATTAAGGACTTAATAGCTGTTATGTTTAATTGGCGCAGCTTGAGCAGATGGCCGTCGAGTGCACATAAATTTAACTTTAAGATCATGTTCACGGGTCTGATGGATTTGATTTGCCAGGTTGTTTTTCTCACATTTTTAATGGCAAAGACGTGTGGATTGGACAAAATATGCCCACACGCATGCACATGCACACGCACACGCACATGAGGAAAAACTGTAGAACTGTAAAGTAATGTAGATGCAAATTCTTCCGTATGAAAACACACAGAAAATCATGCGCCCTGGGAAATAGATAAGCAGGCTCCAGGGACAGATGACCGTTCCCTGAGTAAACAAACACTTCTTTGTCTCCTGCATCCCACTCATCCTCATCCCTTCTCCACAGCTTCCACAGACAACCCCCCACCCCCACTAATGTGCACACGGATGCACACACAAAAAAACCACAGTGGAATATATGTAAGCCTGTATAGAGATTTTTTTTTTCCCCCTGCCTCATAACCAATCATCTCCACAGACGCACACGCAGACCTCTGAGTCAGGGTCTTCTCATTCGCACACATTAACTCACCTTAACATCAGGAAATTCATTCCATGACACTCATTCCTTTGCCGTAAGCGTTTCCCAAATTCTTGGCCGGGATGCTGTGTCCTTTTCTGCTGACTGCTCAGGAGCTGCACTGGTACAGTGCCAGAGGTTTTTTGGCGGAGTGTAGGCGGACAGAGTGGAGAGGCGAAGACACCCTAACTTTGGATACACATTATGTCTGGCAGAAAATAGAGCAGCAGTTCTGGGTCTACTGAAATGGGACTTTCTGACAGTTATTTCTAGCTGTGGCAGATTGCATGCTCGTTGCTGCTTAAGGTCAGATTTGTTCCGGATATTTGAGTATGGATGTGTCAGAGTAAGAAGTTGGAGCTGGGGAAGGCAACTTAAAGACGTGGATTTCTATTTAGATCGGTGAAATGGGAAGGCTTTTATTAACAGGAAGGAGTTGTGCCTTTTTCTTTTTCCTTAATTCCTCTCCTGCAGAGGGAAAAAACGTTCCTGTAGGAAAAGCCAGAGATGTTTCATATAAGAATGTAAGGCGGGTGACTTTTGGCAGAGCGAGAGAGGCAGATTTCAGCCACTGGTAGCGTTCCAGGTGGTGTGGCTAGCTCGCCTCATTAGAGAATATTATCCAGCATGCCTCCCAGCAACCGCCTATGTCCGCCTCCAAACCCCCACCCATCGCTGACTGCTATGGACTTTAGCCTGGAAATCAGAGAGGCTAAAGTAGGCAGAGGCAAGAAGTGGTGGAGGACATGAATCGCTGGCAGCACTCAAATGCATGTTTTTTATTATAATTATTATTATTATCATTATAATCTCTGTGCACCTCCTGGGTGATGGGTGGTTGTCCTCCTGGTTGTCAAGAGGATGTGATGGAGACGAAAAAGAAGTAGAAAGGAGGAGAACTTGTGTTATGACTTTGTGTGTGTGTGTGTTTATGCATGTTACTATAGAAGATGTTTGTGATGTTCAGCTTTCGCACGAGAGAGAAAAGACGCCGAGGCTCGTAGAGGAGCAGAGAGGATAGGATCATAAGGACATGTGTGGGTGGACCTGGCCCCAGGTTTCTTCTGTTGTTTTTCTTCAAGTGGACCTTCACGCTCTCCACATCCCTCAGCTGAGCTTCTAGTGAGTCAGTGACCCAGTCCCACTACCTCTCACTGAGTGCACAGCATATCGGCTCGTAGTATTATAAGCTGCATCTCAGCTCAGCTGTTAAAATATACACCGTTTATGGTCTGAGAGTTTTGTTCCTTTCACAGAGTGGCTTTTCTTTTCAGGATTCAGTGATCACAAGCAATGAGTTGAGACTTTTTTTATTTGTATTATGGCAAAACAAAAAATCATCAATAAATCAAAGTAGTTGCTGATTATCTTCCTGTCGAATCATGGTTGTAGCGTTACTGAAAGGTAATCAGTAACTACAGACTTCAAATAAATGTAAAATCGAGTGCACACACACACACACATACACACACATATTCACACACACATATACGTACACCTAAAGAAAATGTAGGGTCATAAATCAACCTAACCTGTATCTGTCTATAGACTGTGGGAGGAAGCGGGAGTTGCCTGGAGGCAAAATGAGAACATGTAAACCCCTCATACAGTAGGGAGGCGAGGTATAAACCCATAACCTCACTGCTGTGAGGCGACAGTGCAGCGCGCTACCCACAGAACACACATGTGATAATGCACCACACACTCTGTCGTATGACTTTCGTTACTGTTACTCCTCATTTATGAGAAAACAGATGAGATTCGGCTTGGTTTCACTAAATTTGGGATTTCTCTGAAATTTGTCTTGTGATGTCGAGTAACCAGTTTATCAAATGTATCAGTAGTTTACTATTTCGTGGACAGTACCCAGAATCAGGGTTTTGTTTGGAGGGTATCATTTAAAGAAGGAAAGTTATGAAATTCTGTTTTGTTATGTTATATATGAAAGTTAAGTCCAGGATTCAGTGGGGGAAAGAAATTGGTCTTGCTTATTCTACTACAGATCGGTTGCAAGTGAGATTTATGATTGATGTTTAAATTTGTATCAAATTCCTGTTATTCCGTTGTTTGATTTTGGTCTTGCTTCGTCTAAAAGCCTTTTTTTATGATTGGCACTTTCACTGTGATAGTTTCCTCTGCAGAGAGGAAAAGAAATAGATGGTGACAGGCAACAAATGACCCAGTTCAGCAGTAAAACCAGGACAATGCAACAGCACATTCCCACTGCACCACCAGACAGAGTTTTATGGTCACTTAAAACATTTTCGAAGGAAAGAAATAAAAAACAGAAATCTGAAATCCCCATTTGAATGAAAAATGTTATAAATTTACATCCTACGTCATTGCCTTTCGACTTTTTGGCAGTGTTACGGAAAGATGTCTTTGAACTACAGGGTTTTGGGAACTTTAATTTCCAAAAAACTGAATCTCCAGGTACTGTCCCAGGGACCATAGTTCCCCCAGCACATTGAGATACGCAGCCAAAGCCCTGGGAAGATTAAGCAAATTATTTCTTACCGTCTCCTCTTTGCATTGTTTGTGCACCTGTGCCTTGGCTCCTCTACAAGATGGACAACAAAGCCTGGACTTGGCCGTCTCTCTGCATCGGTTGTGAAATCTCTGTCTCTTGTGACTTCCCAAAAGCTAAATATGTTTGCAATGTGGTTTTTCTAATGCTGCAGAAAACACTAACATATCTGCAGAGAAAGCAGCGTTGCGCTCTTGAAGTCTCATCCAAATAGTTCCCTAACCACTTAGGAAGTACTACTCCATTAGCAGAAATACATTTTGAGGTAAACTATATCTCTGGGACATAATATACTGTACATTTAACTAGGATTGCTTGGTGGAATTGGTGGAGTTCTTCCAAAGCGAATTCCATAGCAAACAGCATTAATACTTTCAGCGTGTGAAATCATTCTGATGTGCATGTTCATCTGTGTCTACTGCTACTGTTTCTACCGCGTACGCCATAATCAGCATCTTTGAAAAAGGGGATTTTTGATGAAACGTGTCCTCAAGCAATATTTCCAGAAAACTCACTGCTGGTGCTGGAAGTAAATCTCCTTCATTACATGCTGTTGCGTTACATGCTTCTGTCAGGACTCGGGCTCCTAATGGACCAGGATAAACACACAGACACACACAGACACATACACGCGCTCCAGAGGGAACATGAGTAGCTCCACAGTGGAATTGAAACGGCACCAGCCGTGCAACCAACATGAGCATGTTTCCTTATTGTATCCCTGAAAGAGGTGATTCACAGAAGCGATTTGTTTTCTTATTTAGTGTGACCTCACACAACACTCGTCTTGGCGTATATGTTTTGTTTTTTGTTTTTTTCTTGAATGGAGAGTTTTGGTATTCAGACTGGCATTTGCACTACCCTCCCTTTTCGCTATCTGTCTTCCTTTCCTTCAGCCTAACGTACTGAAGAAGTCATCAGTTGCCTGGCAAAGAGGGACCCTCTTATCGCCAGTCCTCTCACTCTGACTCCTGGTTAGAGACGGATGGTCAGGTTATCATACAGAGACATATAGTTTCCATCCGTTTTCCGCTTAATGTATTTCTCTGCCTTTTTTTTTTTTTTTTTGACCGACGTCTATTTTTCTTTCCTCATTTTTGTCCTTCAGCTGATTTTATCAGCCCAAAGTATTTATTTCACTCTCCTTCCCTCCAGGCACTGTAATGTGTGCTTTAATCTCTTTCACTGCGTTTCCTTCATTTCATCCATTTTCTCTCTCGTACAGTAGCTATAGAAAGAATCTGTTACAAGGAAGAGTGTTTTCTACTTCCTGTCATGTACCATAAAACAGAAAATTACTTCATTCTTAATAGGCAGTATAGATCAAAACATGATTGCTGCTACGTTTCTTAAATTGTAATTTTAAAATCAGTGGTAAAAAATAACATTTAAAGAAAGTACAAAAAGTCTAATTTTAAAGTGAGAAGCTTGTACGAAGCTTAAATTGAATTCTAAATTAAAATGCTGATTTTTTTTCATTTTCATGTCAACCAAAAATACCTTCTGTAAAAATCTTATTTTGTTTTTTTTTAAGTCTATCATATTACAGTGTATGCTAATCCACAGTCATTTCTTTCATACACATACGCAGGTGCATAATCATTACTCGCTTGGCAGCACCATCTTCATCTTCAAATCCACTGCAGGGGAGCCATATTTGCATATCCAAAAAAAAAAAAAATCCCTGCATACTGGGACACGTGTGCACATAACAGCACATGTGGTGGCTAAAGATGTCAGCGCGTTTGTAAATGTGCCACATTTTCCCAACTGCAGCGCGCGTCAATAATGTAAATTCAGTGTCTCTGTGAATGTAGGTGTTTGATCCGACTGTGTACATTGACGATAGTGGCATCATTCAAACAGCAGGAGCGACAGAAAGAGAGTGACTCAGGAAAAAACTTCTTAAAATATGCATGTTAGATGATTTATTCATGATTAACAGTGTATTCCATTATATGGTGGCTGCTTGTGTGGCGCTGATGTAAAAGAGTTGATATCAGTTCTAAAAACAGCAGGCGGAAGCGAGTCTTGTTCTGAACGTTACTGTGTTAACGTCATTGTCATGTCCCTCCTGCCCACAGATTTTGACCCCAGCCTTGGTATGATGGCAGGAATTACCCCCATGAACCCCATGATGCCCGGCCTTGGCATCGTGCCAGCACCGCTCTCCCAGGAAATCCCGGTTGTCAAGGAGATAATCCACTGCAAGAGCTGCACCCTGTTCCCCCCGAACCCCAGTAAGCCACACTGTCCTGCAGTACAATCAATACACACCTGCAAACCTGAATATATATTTGCACATGAGAAATGTTTGTGTTTCAGCATGAAACATGGTTTTTAATTTCCACATAATGAAGTGGGAATTGTCACAGCAATTCACTTTGTGCCACACAGGCTGTTTATATTTATCTCACCTCCACCTTCCAATTATCCAGAGTTAGAAAGGAGGTAGTGGGGGGTCCTTTGACTGATGCCACCTTCTCGTCTTAGATGTTTTCTGCTACAGAAAACTCTAAGCCTGTTTCTATTTTTTCTTCCAAACAGGTTTTACATGTCATCTTCAAAGTGAAGTAAAAAAACAAAAGCACCTTGCGACAGGCGCATTAGGAAGTTTACAATCCTTTTTGCAAAGCAAAACACACACTCCCGAATTCTTATTGGCAAATATGTATTTTTCTCCATCACACCCATGAGGCTGTTTTAAGATATGCCCGCACATCTGTCGTCTGCGTTGCACCTCAATATAAACTTTCACTGTCACAATGCGTTGCAGGGAGAAAAGCCGATTAAAAGTTTAGCTACACTTAGGAACATCTCTCTAGCTCGTCCCCAGGAGCCAGGAGAGAAACAAACTAGGTACTGTGTGACAGGGCACATAAAAACCCTGTTGCTGAGCGGGGAATCAGCTTGTCAACATCATTGAAGACTCAGTCACAGTCATTCTGTGGCACGAGAAGAACAGTTGTCTTTGCTGTATGTGAACAGGTACGCATACATTAATTGTGAAATTGATTTCTATGGATTAATACTTCATGATATCATATATTTTTCAGTCCTTAGTTATGCATGGGCATGATACCGCATTGCACATCTGTCTAATTTTCATACTTACTCTCTACTCACCTCCCCTTCAGCGCTGTCCCAGTTACTCTGCGCTCGTTCTTTTCATCCCCATCTCGTCTTCAGATCTCAATGCCTGTCACCTATTTCAGTATCACACGCAGCAGTTAATCTCAAAGCCAAGTATTTTGAAAAAGCAGACATCTGAGGGAAAACTGTCGTGGCTCGATGCTGCACATGAAAGTCACGTCTGTAAGAAGACAGGCACGGTCGGATTATGCTCTCAGAGAATCGCTTCCTCGGCTTGGTGAGCCGTGTGAGTCTGTGACCTTGTTGCATTGTTAAGGCGAGCTGCTCATGCAGCATCTCTTAAGGCAAATTGTTGCCAGCTGAGGGGCTGAAGTCAACGCAGAGACTTGTATGGGTTTATGAATCAGGCAAGGTTGTGGGTTTCCACCAGTTTTAATTTTTCATGCTTACTCATCAGGGATTCTGCAGAATTTCTACTGTGGTTACCTCTGGGCTGCTTCTCTGCTTGCTGTCAGTGAGGTATTTCTGTTGACTTAATTTGACTTTGACCTCGAGCATGCAGCAGGGTGGTTTGCAGCCATCTGGAAAGAGTTTGTGTTGAGCGCGAGCACCTCTGGATCTAAAAGCAAACATCTAAAATATCTAATGGTGTGGAGTCAGAGAAGAAGGGAGTTTACCGGACCGGACTGTATTAGCCACCGCGAGCTTAACACACCCGAATCCCCAAATGAACTGTTGATGGTGTCGTTGCAATAACAAATTTGTTATTCTGTGTATTCTTTAAAAAATAAAATGTTTGAGGTTCCGCTGCATCACTTTTGATCATTTTCGTAACAGTCCATCACGAGTCAGAAATGTTATAAAGGTGTGATGATAAATCACTGCATCGCTCCATAGAGATTAAGCTGGACTCCTGCAGCATGGCAGTGATGGATGCTTTTTACTGGCCTGTTAAGGGGCTGAGCCTCAAGACGAAGCTTTTGAGTACTGCTCGATAGCCGCTACCCAGAACTGACAGTCAGCTGTCATGATTTGTGTGTCGTGACAAAATGGCCACAAAGAGGTTGCAAGCAGCCAAATGAAGCGTCTTTTGCAGGTGTCTGTGTTTGTCTTCAGGAAGAAGGTGAGGAGCTTCCACACCCTCAAGTAACTAAAACGAATAACTAAAACCTGCAGTATAAAAGGAAAAATGCTAAAAAAAAACTCACTGGTTTCACTCGAATACTGTAGTTAAATAAAGACTAAAAAATAACATGTCCTGAAAGTCATGTTAATCTGCAAACCAGGGCACTCAACGTCCAAAGGCTCCTCTGATAACACGAAGTGTGAAATAATGAAACGCCGCTGTCGTCATGTTCTTTTCTCATTTTCTCATTAGCCTATCGGTATATACATATGCTTATACACCGGACCCGACCCAGAACATGCTGTCGAGTGTAAAAAGCCCTCCAGGACTCAAAGTGCCCCGGGGTCCCCCCCGAGGAAATGTAGGACAAGGCTGGAGAGAGGTACACCAGGGCTCTATCTGGGAACCTCTGCAGTGAACGCAACGTACAGAAACTGGTGGAATATTATTAGTTGGCTAAAAATGGCTTCTTGGGCTTTTCCAGCTGTCATTTTAGTGAACATGCAACTGCCACCTGCCAAATTCTGACTCAGCTCAGGTGATATTTCTTCCCAAAATAAGCAGTTTGTCATGTAAGGTGTTCCACCAGGTTCTTAAGCATAAAACATCCCGCAGCCCTTTCTCATTAAAGAGCTCTAACATGTGTTTGTTAAGCGTTATTGTTGATGAGCGTTGTAGCGTTATGTCTCAGTAAAGCTGTGTCAGCTACACGTTGGACCGACCTGATGGTGGAATGAATGAGCGGAGAACATGTTGAAAGAGGCTTATTACTTCACACTTCATGCTCTCAAAACTGCTGCTGGATGCATAATGATGGTGTTTGAGGAGTAAATTGTCAAGTAATGAAGAAAATGTTATGAGACTGCTGCAGCATGTCCACTCAGCATTCAGTGCTCATATAACAAGTATTACTGGTTGTTTGTTTTTTTACTCAATGTTGCAAATACAAATAGCGAATAATGTCGATTACATAAGTTTACAGATCCTGAGGCGATATTGTAAAAACGATTCTTGTCTGATCTCCAGGTTTATTTATAGAAAAGTTTACAACCGGGAAGCTGAAACTGGCCCGTCGGCGTGCATTCAGTCAGGAGATGGATACAGCTTTTCTCCTTTTGCCTTGTGTCACTCCATTCATCTTTGACCCTTTACTTCGCCCTCTTTTCTGTTGCTTCCTCCCACTCACCTGTTTGTTCGTGACATAGTGTTGCACCTTGATTTTTTTTCCCACTCTGAATGGTTTCCAGAGACGTTAAGCTCCACCTTTTGACCTGTCGATTCACTCCGATTGCAAAATTGGGCATAATGCTCTGTGTTGTTTGTCCGACTCTTTCTCTTTTACCTCTGATTGCAGTTGGAGTGCAGTTTCAAAAATTGTCTTCAAGAGAAAATAACCATAGAGTGTACCAGTGTTACACACTCTCTGAAGGCTGACGGAATTGTGAAATTGTCCAAGTTTACGTTGCACACACCCATTTGTCACCTCTTATGTTAGTAAGAGGGTTCTTAGGACCTATTCTACCCCAGGGCTCCATGGGAAACAGTGAAATAACAGTTGTATGAATTCTGCAGCTGATTAGTTTGTTATTTTAATTTAAGTTTCAGTGTTTTTTTTTCATTTGCAGTCATGCAGAAATATGATTTTAGTCCCTCTGCTGGTATTGATTACACCTAAAAACACCACTCGAACCTCTGCTTGTTTCTCTTCAGCTAACCTTTTGTTAACGGCAAGTTGTTACATAGGTATTAATTCATGCATACATGTCAGGATTGATGTCACAGCGTGTTATTATGCACAGACTCCATAGGATTAGCCTTCATTTGATGTAAGACACTAAATGAGTTTAACTGTCTGTGTGTCGAGGTTGTTTATGTTGGGAATAATGGTCCTCGGGTGGTTGAAGCCTCCTCCCTGTAGCAGCCCCTCAGGCTATAAAAAGGTGCTTCACCACTCCAGGTGATGGATGATGATGATGTGTTAGAGGAACAGACCAGTGGGTGGCCACGCAGACAGCAGTGTGATAGCAGCCTCCACACTGTCCGTAGTGCCATGTCAAAATAATAGCACACCACCCATCATAAAATGTCATCATTAATATCTAAAGAGACTCTGCTAATTTCCTAAGATTGAAATGTACAATACAGTTGTTATCACAATTTTAATTAGATTTGATTCATTACTGTGTTCGTTTTTTTTATATTTAACCGTAAATAATAGGGAAAAAAAACGAATCAGAATATATGTTTAAACACAGATTATAATCTATATAATCTGTCAGTATCTTGTCTCTTCCTCCTGTTTAGATCCTTTATCTATCCTCTCCTCTCTCGCTCATTGTCTCTGACTACGTTTTAAAAAGTATCTGAATCCGCTGCATGGTGCATTTGCATAAAATGTCCTAATGTGCTCAACAGTGGAGTTCAGTTGCACACTGGCAAACCACAGACTGCAACTACTCCTGAAGCTAATTTAACAAAAAGAGATTTTCTGAAAGTTACAACCTGAGACATTCAGTTAGTGCAACACTGCATCTCTCCTCATTCACTCCGCTCTCTCTATTGTCACCATCATCTCATTCAGCCACTCGAGGACAGGAAAAGGTCAGTTAATTTTGAATCTCTTTGTTGCATCTGCCAACAAAGCTTTTTTTTCTAGCTGTTGCAAGCTCGTTCTGCACCAGCATCACTTTCTTTAGCTCAACTTTAATCCTTTAAGGAATTAAACTTTGCCTCAGTATATTTTTTCTTTTGCTTTTATAATCATATTTACGGTAAAGACGAGGCAAAGGGAGTACAACAAGATGAAAGATGACAGGAAAGAGATGCAAAACAATGACAAAAAAAGACTAGCAGGAAACAAAAAGGGCCGCAAGGAGACACAAAACAACCACAAATGCATGAAAAATCACCGCAACGCTATGCAAAACAACCGCAATATGGCCACAAAGAGACAAAGACTATAACAAACAATGCAAAATGACCATAAAGGGACAAAAGCCCCTGTAAAAATAACACTAAGCGACCCCAACCAGGGTGTCTTGCTTTGAAGGACTGGCGTGATCTTTTACACGTCTGTCTGCAGGGGCCCATTGTCTCATGATCAGTGCATTAAATTTATGTCTCGTACATTTATTATGCTGAGGATACTATTTAAGCATTAATACCCTGTGGTTTATGACAGCTCAACAGCTCACAGAAAGCTCAGGTATCAAACAGGTTCAACACCAGGTCTTTTCAGGCTGTCGCTATCTGCAGGAGTGGAGGCAGCAGCACCTGTGGCCCTTCACTCCTCATAGACCTCACTAATCATATTCATCATGGACGAGACGTCTGAACTACTGGAGATTAGATCAGTCAACCCCAGAATGTGTTGAATAAGAGATTTAAGAGACCTTCCACATGAGAACATCTGCAATCACTCTATAGCCAAAAGGATTTCATCTTCATGCATGGGACGGTTTGATGTTAACATTTATCTAACAAAAAAAAAAGATCTGCGTGTCTTGCTCCAAGTTCTCATTACTCATGCATTAAGCTTCATATTTTTTTATGTCTTGAGTGCTATGTTTTAAATATGACTTAATTGAATTCAATGCCATCAAGCTCCAGAATATGGCCTGTTTTTCAAAGTCAGATTTCTAGTTTAAATGTTGATGTGACCTGGCCCTGTTCATCTCAGCCTGAGTGTTTATGCCCTCTGGATATTATGCTGTGTAATTTATTTTGTATTATAGCTGCAATAAGTCTGCTCATTGCAGTTATTGGAGTGCCACTTTCCCCACTTCAGAGTCATTCCTTTTTATATTTTTTAAATGTACATAATATGACTTAAATATGGCTTATTTTTATCTGTTTGTGTTAATATTTCTCTTTTCACTGTGTCCACCCAGATCTCCCACCTCCAGCCACAAGGGAGCGCCCTCCTGGGTGTAAGACAGTGTTTGTCGGGGGTCTGCCAGAAAACTCCAATGAGCAGCTAATCATGGAGGTCTTCGGACAGTGTGGCGACATCACCGCCATACGCAAAAGCAAAAAGAACTTCTGCCATATCAGATTTGCTGAGGAGGTTACCGTGGACAAAGCTCTCTTCCTGTCAGGTATGATGTCATCGCTCTGCAGCCTTCCTCTAACTCTTCGAGTGTTTTCAGGGCCACTATTTCAATGAATGAATAATTAAAAATAGTTCCCACACCACAAACTTAAAGGATTGTTAAATAAGGTAACAAGGGGAGAAGGAAAAAAGTAGTGTGTGTGTGTGTGTGTGTGTGTGTGTGTGTGAGAAAGCGGGGTTGAGTTTGACTGAGGGATTCTGTTATTTTCTTTGCCACTGTTCTTACAGTGAGAGGTGGGAGCGCTGAGGTCCATACATTAGCCAGATGGCTGAGCTGTGTAGTTTCCCCATAAATAATACCACCACCACCCACCAACACATACAGTACATACACAATGTGTGCAAACGCGGTACCCGGCAATGACACACACTCAGGCAACCCCAGCACACTGAGATTTACTCTTATGAAATATTGAAGTTGTGGTAGATTGGAGCCGGAAGCCGAGGGAGCAGACCGGAGCCGGAACCCCCCAAAGCCAGACTCATTTCTTTCCCCTGTTTGTGCTGCCTCCATCCTCCGTCATAACAGAACCTCTCACTGAATCACACGTACGTGTTTATGCAAACACACACACGCTGGACTCTCTCCCTCTCGCCCCTCATTCGAGCAATTAAATCACAAAAGAGGCATGATTGCAGTTTAAGTGTCAACCCAGCAATTAGAGAAAATTGAGTAACGATAAGAGAGCGTGGAGAAGAGGGAAGTCGTGTGCAGAACAGGGGGTAATGAGGGATATTGTTCTCTTTTCAGTGCCACTGGAGAGGTCGGCCGTTCCCCCCATAAGTTTCTCTTGTGTAATTCTTCCGGCAGCGCGTTTACCGGTAATAATTATTGAGCTATTTCGGTCAGGGCAGATAAATGCCACACCTACAGCCTCGCTGCTAGCAAACTTAATTTAGCAAAAAAAGTTTTATCTTTAAAAACTTGGAAGCGTTTAAAGAGTAGAAGTATGCGAGGCACACTGTGAAGATGACATCAAACTGTCTGTGCAGACAGATTAACTGACTTTAATTGCTAAGTTCCCTGCTGTCCTGTCTGCTTCTCCCTGGTATATTTATATTTTGTTTTATACCCATTCCCTTCTCCACCGTCTTTCTTCTCCTGGTTTTGGTTTTAATTTTCGAAACTTCTTCTCTGCGCAGGTTATCGTGTCCGTTTGGGCTCCAGCACAGACAAAAAAGACACCGGTCGTCTTCATGTGGACTTCGCCCAGGCCAGAGATGACCTGTATGAGTGGGAGTGTCGCCAGCGAATGTTGGCGAGGGAGGAAAGGCACCGCCGCAAGATGG
Organism: Trinectes maculatus; assembly: GCA_016785345.1. NCBI lineage: Eukaryota > Metazoa > Chordata > Actinopteri > Pleuronectiformes > Achiridae > Trinectes > Trinectes maculatus. The sequence continues at coordinate 304,257 of JAFBJQ010000898.1, forward strand.
AAGAGGACCGCCTTCGGCCGCCGTCGCCTCCTCCCATCGTCCACTACTCGGAGCACGAGTGCAGCCAGCTGGGCGACAAGATCAAAGGTTGGCAAACATGGCAAAGTGTAGAAAGTATACAGTTGGAGTGATAACACAAAAAAGACAAATCTTTGACACATGAAAGAAATATATTTCAACCGGCAAAGGTTTTTTTTTTTAAAAAAAACAGCACAACACCAGTTAATGAGCCAATGGAATATCCTCATAGCACTATTGAAATTCATGCAAAACCCTGACTAACAGGGTGGGGGATACAGGAGAAGATTATTTATGTGTTTATGTGTCTATTCTGTTTGTATGCATACTGTAGATCTATGTGCCCTTGCAGGCTGCAGCCAGACTCAGCGCCTCTGACTTCTAACAAATTTGCGGGATTGTTTTTTTTAAAAGGCATCACGCAAGGCTTGTGAAACGCAGTGCGTCTCTCCTCTGCTCTGCTCTGCTCCGCTCTGCTCTGCTCTCCATGTCTCCTCAGCTTTCTGTCGAGTTTCTGGCTGAACACACTTGTGTCACTAATGAGCGATGACACTTCCAGGTCTCAGTCACAGTTGCCCGATAACAAAATGGCTGTGACTTTGTGCCTCTTCCACCATCTGCGGGTGTCTTTTTCAGCGCCTCCTCCTCCGGTCCTGCCGTAATGAAGTCTAACCCTGTGTTGTTGTAGCTTTTTGCTGCAGATATATATATTTTTTCATGTTTCCTGAATCTCCCATCAGGCGGGAAATGGTCTTATCAAAAGGATAAGGTCTTATCGTGAAGACTCAGACCACCGTTTCATGGGTTTCATCCCCTGGTTTTCATTCTTCATTAATGCCTCCCATGTGTCATGGTGCTCCATGATGTTGTTTTTTTTCCACGGCTGCCTTTTTTTCCCCTGTCCATTTTTCATCTTTTCAGTGTCACGTTGTTCATATTAACCCTAACTGTACTTTTTCTTCCCACTTGATGTAACCTGCATTTATTAGAATGTTAGAATGTATCTAGGTTTGTTATGATTTTCAGCTCACCAGCTGTTGCTTTAACATCCCAACTATCCCAACTTTCCCAGAAGTGGAAACGTTTTTTTTTTGTTTTTTTTTAAACTTTCAGTCTGACTCTTTCCTGTCTGTATCTGCTCACCTATTGGCCAGACGACGGCAAGTTCCCTGAAGCAGTGCGTGTGCTACTAACCTGGCTGGAACGAGGGGAAGTCAACCGCAGGAACGCAAACAACTTCTACTCCATGATCCAGTCGTCCAACAGCCACATCCGCCGGCTGATGAGCGAGAAGAGTCAGCACGAGAAGGAGATGGAGGAGGCGAAGGAGAAGTTCAAGACCGCTCTGTCGGGCATCCTAGCTCAATGTGAGTCCACTGTCGCACACAGCACAGAGTTAACGCGTTTAAAGTTTGTCACTCGCATACGGCTGTGTCATGCCGAGGATCGAACTGAGGCCGATCCTCTCCCGGCAATGTTTCTGGTTCACTGTAAGTTTCAATGAGACCACACGCACCACACAAACATATTATAGGCTGTGCTGTGTATTATATAACATGGCAAAGGCCAAATTGTGCTTGGAGCACTGGCATCTACTCAAAAGTAAGTATACTATTGTTATTAAACATCACATGATGCACAGAGCATGGGTTTACATTGTTGTAAATACATAGGCAATATATATATACATATATGTGTATATATTGTGGATACAAGGGTTTATTTAGATTATGGCCTCATAGATGCCATCCTGTTTAGTGCTAATGTGTTGTTGGGAGAAAGGCATGAAGGTAAGTATAATTTACCTTCCTAACCCTCATGTCCTTGCTAACACTTTAAACCACTAGGATGCAGTGGTGTCTTGCACTATTGGTTTCAACAACAATGTGTTTAGGGCAACAGGAAAAAAAATTGGTATTTTGGGAGAAATTGTGCATGACGTGAGGACCGGAGGTCAATATTATGCAGGTTTTCTACTGAATAAAAAATAGTAAGTAGCCCATCACATTCACTGCATGAATATAGGAAATACCAAATCCATGGCCACTAAAATGCAGGCTTAGCTCATTTAAGTAGATGAAAGCCCAAAGGCTACTTCTTCTGCTCCTACACCTTTGGCAGCCGTGAGTGTGCAGCTGTTGGTTTACACTTCAGCCCGCGGCACACTGTCTCCACATATCCCACCACATGCATTTTAAATGGAGTGTAAACGGGAAATTAACATTTTTTTGTTTTGTTTTCTGTTTATTCGGTAAATAACACATGTCGATGATACTGTGGGTAGGAGACAGAGGTTGTGTGTGGGTGTGTTTGTGTAAGTCGCAGTAAAAGAGTCAGATTTGCCCGGATGGTTGAATTACTGGTCAATGACAACACATGAGTTTTTAATGGCTTCATTCTACCATACTGAAAACAAGTAGACTACAGAAATATTTTATGGCACATGTATGAGGTATAGTTGCATAACAGCTGAGTGTTTTTGTTCGTCTCTTCTCTGCTTTCACCATTGACGTGATCCGTCAAATTACATGTTGATGGGAAGATGCTATCGATCCCTTTAGTGTTCTCTCTCTCTCTCTCTCGCTGCTCAGCCAGCATACACGCTCACACACTGATGGTCTTATTGACTCCTACTCCGTACATCAGGACCTCTGGGATACACAGACCACCCAAATAGACCTCCACCACCACCCATACGATAACCTATAGATACGGCTAATATAGAGTCTGTCCATATTAGCTCTTCTGTACCTAGGCACAGAAGATCCTTGACAACATGCACATTTTAAGCAGGTGTAAAATTTACCATTTAGGTATTTAAAGAAAAATCAGAACATAAATAAATGTTATGTAGCATGAGCTCGTTTTTGATGATGTAATCAAAGTAAAGGTTAGAGCATCATCAGTTTTTAGGATTCATCCACTGGGAACCGTGAATCTTTACTTTGAACAAAACTGGTTGACACACCAGCTTTGCCGATGTGGATCCACACCACTCGTCAGACTACTGAGCAAAAGGCCTTTTCTCTATAGGAGCCAGTATTTCATGTATAATTTAAGTACATTGGAAGAATGTATGATTTAGTGAAGTTTAGTGTTGCGTCTGGAAACCATCTGACCAATCAGCCACAAGATGATGTGCTGCTTCAGTTGGTAAGTGGATCACACGCTTGCACACTCAGAAAACACACACACACACACACACGCACACACAGATCTTTACACCCGTAGTTGACTCCACTTTTTCACTCCTCTGCTCCTTCCCACCTGCCCTCTGTCTTTCTCTCTCTCTGTCTCTGGATGGTCTCTGGTCCTTCCCTGCATCCTGCCACAGTTGAACAGATTGTGTCTGTATTCCAAGCTGCCTCCAAACAAAAGGCATGGGACCATTTCTCCAAAGCTCAGCGCAAGAACCTGGACATGTGGCACAAACAAGTAGAGGTTAGTGCAGTTTTATTTCATTCTCTTGTTCACATGATTAATGGAAAATTAGATCCCCCCCCCCATTTTGTTATGCACCTGTCTTATTTGTAAAGCTCTTTATTTTCCTATTGATCATAAGAACGCACACATTAGACCTACATATTGACGCTCAAAGTGAAACGAGGGAGGAAAAGTCAGAGGTGAAAACAACAAACGCCCTGTTGCAGTAAGTACTTTAAGTGAAGCAGCAGAAACATCTGCAGGTCTGATCACTCCAGTGGTGTAAGATCTAAATACTCCCATGTCCAAACCTCTGGCCCTTCCTCCTCCCCTTCTCCACCACTGCCTTTTATCGTGAAGGGATACGAGCCAAAGGGTGAGTTTTCAATGTACATATACCTGTTCAGGACACAGGTACATCTTTTTACAGGCACCAGCAAATGCATTTTCGGTGAATATTGAAGCATTAAAGCGGATTCATCTTCCAACCACATTAGCGGCATTTGTCATCAGCTATCTGCTCAACCTTTTTTGTCTTTGTGAAATGGAGCTTTAATTGCCATAATGATAGGCTGTATGTAATGTAGGCTGCTGGGTCATCCAGGTCATGGTATATCTAAGTGCTGTATGAAGGCAGATGGACACGTCTGAGGTTCTCGGAGACATTGAAAGACTCTCCGTTATGTAGCACAGAGAAAGAGGGTCTCGAGTGTGTTGCAGTCTGGGGTCTAATGGACTTTTTATGAACCTATTTGATTGGTAAGTTTCTTTCAACCTCAGTATGAAAAACAGCATCTGATTTAGTCTAAGTCAGATATGCACACGCACTTAATAATAACAGACTCTCACACATCAGGAGCACCAATCAGCCATATACAAAATGGCACTCAATAAGGTAGGTGTTGAAAAGACCAAATGTTTCTCTGATTCTCGGCTGTGCTGCAGAATCGTGTTTCAATTATTCCAGCAATCTAAACCTTAACCCTTTAGTAACAGGAAATGTTTTAAATCAGTGTGCTTATAACTTGTGCCCATGTCTCCCAACACACACCGAGTGAGTCAGTAGACAGCTGAGTGATGCATGTTGATTTACAACATAAATACCCAGTTGCGTGACGTCAGTAAAGACCACTTTTGTATTCTTCGCTCAGACCTTGGGGGTTTCTCAAGGATTCACTTGATTGAGAATCGCTCTGTTCTCTCCTTCTATATATATCCATATGCTATGCAGGAAGCATTAAAACCATTATGTGGATGGCAGAGTGTTTTCATCAGGCCTCGGGGACCTGTCCATTCTTCCTCAGACTTCCTTTGTCGAGTTTGTGTATACACAGTGCGCACACCAGGGACTGCAGCATGATCATAGATGCATGAGAAGAACCCTCTGCGGGTAGACATCCAGCCGCTGAAGAACGTCCTTATTCAGAAATTGTAGTTTTAAAAAAAAATCTTCCAGTGATGTTCTGCTTCAAGCATTATTTGTAGTGTTTCCTCTCCTGGCTGCTTTACACTTTATGATAGCATAGAGAATAGACTCTGTCATTCAGAGTAAAACCATATTTGTGTGTGTGTGTGTGTGTGTGTGTTAGAGTGAGAGTCTAGCAGACCGATGAAGTCATTTGAACTATTGGTTCGGCAGTGGCCTGAGATTAAGTCTGTATTTCTCTGCTGCTGTCTGTTAGGGTTAAAGTAAATTTATACACAGTAGGGAATTGGCCCAGAATCCAACCACTGAGTATTCTCTCTGTGTGTGTGTGTGAGGTTTGGTCTCACTCATCTGGTAACCATTAATCCAATGTTTTTCTTTTAACTATGATCAAGTGACTAGGCCTGCCTATATATGAAAAGGGTCATTTCCTCTTTTTTGTGTGTGTGCCTTTTGTGGAAACATCAGCAATCTTCAAAAACCAATCTTACATGACCCTTGTAACAGTAGCTGGTGTAAAATGTAAAACAGCAGCTATTAAGAGAGACAAGACGTTGGTAGACACCAAACAAGAGCGAAAAGGAGAGTCAAAAGTAAATATTAGCCCCTTAGTGTTGGATAAACATGGGTTGCTAATGTTGTTTGCTAGATGCATCATAACGCAACTGTTGGCAAACTGTTTTCATAATATTTAAGTTTTTAAGGTTATAGTTTAATGATCGTATTATTGTATTTATTCAATATAGCAATCATTACTTTTTAACATTAGGTATATTTTAATACAGAGTCTGATACTTATGATTTAATTGACTTGAATTAAATGGCCTTATGTATCTGACACACTGAAATAACACAGCAGTAGGCGGATTAATATCACGCATCTTAATTTCTTTTATGAGCCTCATCATCCAAATACTGAGAAAGTCATGGATTAGAAATATAAAGTGTGATAATACAAACACTTGGTTGTGTAGAGCTTCAAGAGTGTGCGTGATTATCTTACAAAATATCTTTTACAAGACAGCCAAATTTAATTGTCGTTAAGCTACTGACTGACTCACCCTGACTTTTTAGTCAGAGAGAAGCTGCAACCAAATGTAGATTCTCATTAGAATATCATTAAGAGCTAAATGAATGTGTGTTTTTTAGTGGTTTGTGCAGCAGAATGTTTCACAATAAAGCTCGACCAAAGACTTACTGTATAACGGTAGCAGACTGAAGCCCAGAAAACACAGTGCTTTGATAATAGTGGGATCTGATATCGATCTGCCTTTTTCTTTTTAACCAGTATTGATTGATTAAAACCTTTATGAGTCCTCTGATATCACAGTGATCATATAGACATGCCTAAGAGGGCACGGTGTATATAAGTAGCCACTGACCAATGTAAAAACAAAATAAGCACAGGTAAGTAAATGCAGTTGCTCAGGGTTAGTTCATCATCAGAAGGGAGGCAAGGTTTCCTCAGTCGTATTGTATATTCAGTGTGATGCTGTGGCCTGGAGGTGAAATGTGGAAGAGGAAGCAGCATTGGTGAGGAGCTGCAGCTGCTGGCCAGACTGGGATTATCTGCTTACAGTGATTGGACAATTTGGGGACCTTTGACCCCCTTGATAAAGCGTGCTCTATAATCTTCTGCTCCAGTGACTTTCGATCATCACACTTTCGTTCAGGCACTCTTTTTAGCATTGTTGTTCAGCCACCTCCTTTACAGCAGGGAGAGGAAAACCGAATGGTATTTAAACACTCACACGTGCACAGATTCTTCACGTGTCTGTGGTTTCTTGTAATGTCTGTAACGTGGCACAAATGGCTATGTTTTGCTTCTCTCTCCGCGTAGTCCCGAATGTTTCGGTATTCATTTACAGCCAAACCAATTCAGCATGTTGCCCTTAATCCTTAAACCGTTTTGAAACCTGCCTCTGGTTTCTGGTCTCCAGACGGATGTGGTCATTACTGAGTCTGTCTGTGAGGGTTGGTATTTGATATTCTACAAATTGCTGGTTGTCCTGCATGTGCACTCTATTAAATAAAACATGGGCATTAAAAAAACCCACCCGTACTGGTAACGAGCACATGTAGCGCTTTCCTGGCTAATCCTGATAGTGGTTTGACATGTTGGAGAGCAGCAGTAGCACCCGTCAGTATCGTATCATCTCTTCGCTGCGTTCTTTTCTCCAACGAGAACAGTAAAGGGCAGAACTGCGGCGTCCAGTTATATTTATGCTTCCATCTGCCCTATTCTTGCACCAGAGGAATTGAGCCTCAGATCGGAGACCATCTTTTTCATCTTTAGTCATCTACGCTCCTTTGTTCTGTTAGTGATCTTGGTTTCCCTTACGCCTGGTGTTTAATATTAACAGTGAAATCAAAGCGATGCATCACAGTTAAATCCATCCTTCCTGGCACCTGTTAAAGTGAGCATCGCCTTGGAGACGTTGCAGTACTGACCCACCCCCTCTTCTCCTTGTGTCTGTTGCAGGAGATTAGAAACATGCACAACGAGCAGCTGATGGGCATCAGACGGGAGGAGGAGATGGAGATGTCTGACGACGATATGGAAGACACCCCTGACAGCAAGGACTCTGAGGACTCAGGTATGCGTAAGCACTTACAGTTCAGCGCTTTAGTCAGGATGACGGGCCATACAGTGATCGAGATCTCCAGAGGATGGAGTGAGTTTTAAACAAGCGAGGGAGACAGCTGAGATGTCACTAATCATCCCCACAAGAATCTGACTAGCATCTCACGGCATAACGCAAATAAAAAAAAAAAAACACACACACCACATGCCACACACCACACATGCTTTACTGGATCAAAGATTAACTATGAGCCAGCTCCACCCAAGTGTGTGTGTGTGTGTGTGTCAGTTGGAGAGAGAATCTGTCCACATTTGCCAGCTGTCATCTAACTTCAGACTGGGGGACCACTAAAGAGCCATAAACTTGTGTTTTTCTCTCTGAGGAGTCTCTTTGTGTTTGCTGAAGCGACAAAAAGCTAACAGTGCTGCTAACTTCCCAACTCCCATTATAATGAGTCTGCAGTGGTCACAAGGGCAACATGCTCCAACATCACTGCCACATGTTACCATCGCCTCTCATTTTGTTTTCTGTGACTCTCTCTCTCTCTCTCTCTTGCACTTGCCTGGCGTGTGTTTTCTTAACCTCTCATCGCGCTGATCTTCATTGTTTGCTGATATGACAGTTTCTCCCATCGCGATGCAAATACATGGAGAAACAGTCCTGAGCTGCAGAGAGCCCTTCTCTTTCAGTCATCAGCACTGCCGTGTTGTCAGTGCTGCAGCGTTGGCAAAGGTGACAGGTGTCAGTGTGACACTTCTTACCCCTTTGCTCGGTAACCTTTAAGCAAAGCGGCGCGTTCACAGGTCGACCTGCTGGAAACATCTGGGTTATGACATGAGCCGCTTAAAAAGTAAATCGATGCTCTGCATCCGACTCAAACACAACAGAAAGCGTAATATATGCGTGACTGTATGGCCAACGTTGTATGTGTGTGTGTGTGCGTGTGCGCACACTCGTGAATACCTGCGGGTCGATAACGGCGCAAGCAAAGTAACAGAATGGGAATTGCTCAAAATCCGGCCAAGCGGTTGACATCCCCTCACATCAGGCTGATGATGCTCTGGGATCAATACTCTTCTCATCTTAAACCTCCATTTTGCTGGGAGAAAAGTACCACAAACACAACGCGGACGCGCACACACACAGATTCAGCCAGCGAAAGTTCATTAACCCTGCCAACAGTCCTCCATCCTTGATAGACTGGAGGCAGCACTCCTGAACACCACCACACCTGACCAGACGTGCTTTTGTGCACATTCACACACATAGAGAGAGAGAGACTCGCAAAGGATGGCGCTTATCTCCCAAGTACAGTCAGAGTACTGCACTTTCCCAAAGAGCTTTCCCTCCAGGTCCCCAGGGGGGTGGGGGTGGGATGGCTGAGCTGATAATACTGGACATGTCTCACATGTAATGACTGATTTGTTGTTGTTTTTGTCCTGAATGAAAAGTTTAATTGCCAGGAGACAAGGGAAAATCTGTTGTGTTTCAAAAAAATCAGATAAAATTGAGCTCCACTCTTTTCCCATTATGTTTAACATTCACCTAAAAAAAACTTGCAAAATTTTGGCATTTAAAGTAATAAAATTGGGGAGAGATGAACTCACGTCTGCAAATGTCACAGTGTAACAGAATTTTTATCTAAAAAAAAAAAACCCAAACGCGTTAGGGTCAGCTAACCCTAACCCTAGTGGAGGAAACTGAGATCCGGCAGGATAGTAATTTGTTGTTGTAGTAATTGACAGTGTTGTAGATTATATATATATTGATGTATACTGTGCTTGATGGGTGAATGTCTAGGTGTATCCCAAGCAGAGGCCTTAAGGGAGGAGAATGACTCGCTGCGCTGCCAGCTGGATGCCTACAGGAACGAGGTGGAACTGCTCAAGCAGGAACAGGGCAAGAACCAACCAATCAGGAGTGAGGAGGACAACACGCACTCACAGCAACTCAGTTTTCTACAGCAGGCTCTGCAAGGCATGCAGAAGGTAGCACTTATAAGCATACGTATATATATATATTTTACAGTCTTCCATCCTACAGTTAGGTGTAATAGCTTATTCCTTTCTGTTATGCACCAGGTTCTCTGAAGAACACACTAGCTCAAGTTTACACCATTGAATTTTTTCATTTATTCATGAGCGCTAACACCTAAAAAGAAAACCAAGAGCTATGGAAGAACGGGCAGGAAAAGTACAGCTGTCTGCCGCAGCTGTTAGACTTTTATGAAGAGCTGCTAAAAAATAACATTGTCAGATTTACCACGGTTATTGGAAGTGCTTATTCGCTGGAGGAATAGGTGTTACTTGGGATGTGCTGCAGTTTAAACTGTGCCGATACTACTTGGAATGAACCCAAACTATTTCCGACTATTTATTCAAAGAAAAATGATGAAAAGTATCAGATTTGTTTGTTTTTTTTTCATTTCTTAAAAATTCTCTTAAAAAAAGAAACATTCTCAGTCTCCCTTTTACAAATTTAACCCATCTCTGTGGTTGGTGTATCAAACAACATCCAACGTTCTGCGTATTAGTATACCGTAATTGTCAATATTGTCTATTTTTTATTTTTCTTCGCAGTTTTCATTAATAACATTAACACAGCTGCCACCTCGTATCTCTCATGGTGCGTCTATGAAAAGTTTCGCTGAATGGATTAAATGAATTGGAAGACGGTGAAATTGGATACCCCCCCTTGGCACGATCCGCACCTTGTACCATGCGGCCATGTAAATTACAATGAATTCTTATCCGCATCTCCTGGAAACTTGTTTTCCTCTTTTGTGAATCGTGGTGCATGTAATAAAAACATATTGTATGTGTAGCAGTGCAGATGAAAACTCCTGGCTGTAAAGACACCCCTATTACTTGCAGGCTTTCTTTTTTTATTTTTTTCTGAAATTCCCACAGCAGGAAGTGAATCTTTTCATCTGTGTTTAGCAGATAACTTCAGAGGACAAATTATCTATCAAAGCTTTCTCAAGATCGGTTCTCGCATTACCCAAAGCAAGAATAAAATGCAAGTGATATTTTACCTTTATACAGTATGTAATTTGGAAAATTGCTCCCTTGGACACAAACTGTATCGTATAATAGACTAAGACATAATGGAATAAAGAAAAAGTCTAATTTAATGTTTAATAAAGTTGTTTTTTAACAAGTTCAGGTTCTAATTACTGGTTTAGGGATTGCAGGCCAACCATTAAATCAGAGTATTCTGTGTACTGGAGTAAGTTTGTTAGTTCACTGTGACATTAGTGGCTAACTCATCTCCTTTGTTGCAGCAACTGTTAAAAATGCGGGATGAGTTAAAACAGCGGGAAGCCGAGCTGGAGAAGAGTCTGGAGGAGAAACAGCAGCTGAGGAACCAGGTGCAGACGCTGAAGGACGGACTCCAGAACCTTCAAAACACACACATAATGCAGGTGAGCTCGACTAGTAAACACACTTTAGACTGAAAAGGGAAGTCGGCTGTGTTTCCTTTGTTTTGCCAAAAAAAGACAAAGTTCATTATTGGCTCACTCTGAATGTGAAAACTTTCTAATTTGCACTTAAATAAGCGAGAAATTAGCTGAAGATGAGTCTCAGGGCGTGAAAGATATTGAAGAGATAAATTGTCGATAAACAAAAACGATAGAATGTGATAGTGTGAATATGCAGTCATTGTTTGAGTAAACGACTCAAGAAATTGAACTGGTTTAGATCTTTAGAGCTCATCACATGGCCCCAAAATAGCTTTACGCTCCATCATCCTCAGTCTAACTTTTAGAAAAAAGATATTGAAGAAAAAAAAAATAATTTCTGTACTATAGACGCAGTGACAGTTCTCATTTCATTTGTGCCCCCATCTCTTCCACGTTAGGTCACTGTGCGGCACAGCCTTTTCATGTCACTGCACGTCAGTGTCATCACAAGCGAGATAACCCAAACAGGAAATGGGTCCCCAGTGCAAAGAGTTAGGAATTTTTCTCCTCTCTACCATGACGTTTTAATGGTCGAATCGTTCCATGTCATCTCATTCCATTAGTCATCAAGCTGTTCGACAGCACTTTGGATAGATTCACACCGTCTCGAGCCCGTCTTAAAAATACACAGTTTTACTTCCTTTAAATGTTTCCCCTGTTCCCGACGGGATGAGGGAACAAGAATTAGAGCATGGGTTTTATTTTGTGGCTAAAGTCTCTGCAGTCACAATAAAAAAACACTCTCACAATAGAAATGAAACAGTTGTCTGAGATCGTATGTGACATCAGCTGCCAGCGACTCGTCGCCTAATCGCACTTTGCCCTTTGGGCCACATCAGCACTGAAAACAACCATTTTGTTTGAACTGACAAAGAGACAGTAACTAAGCGATCATATTGATCTCGCTGTGTACACAGAGTAATAATGTGATCACCAGATAAGGAGATGTTACCCACAGAAGACCCTGCGCTAATGTAAACCACAGTGCTCTGCTCTCCCTCTCTCTCAGCGGCCACATCATCAGTTAGAGCCCCCCCTGCATTATTCATCCGTCCCAACATCACATTTGTTATTTGATTGAATCTGTTGTTTACACTGACACATGTTTTTTACCCCAGCAAATCCCCATCTAATATTGATTAGCAGCATGCTGCATGACAACAAGTGCACAATGCTAAGTACAGTGCACCGCAATCTATTTGAGCAACGCGTCATTTTTCTCTGCTTGATATGTCATGTTTACTAATGTTTCAGGTGTTGTCCCCTGCCGCCAGTATCCAGCCGCTAATGTTTGTTAATGTTCCTTCAGCCTCGGTATAATGAGAGGGAGGGCTGTCATTAAAATGAGCCGCGGGTTCAATCACCTATTAAATTGGATAATAATACAAGCGAGAGGCTCTAAATCTATGTGGGGAGCTGCCGGGTGTCTTATTGCTTTGGGTACAAGCCCGCTGCAGGTGTCACGTAACGCCCAGGTGAATTTAAGATTTTCCGCCTTTTGAGATTTCCTCAAGCCATCGGTTCTCCTTCGCTGGTCCAGTCAGTGTTCCTGCTGTCACCAAGCTGTCACCACTCACTGGGACAAATCCAGGACGCGGCGTTATGGAGCTAATACATTTTCATTATTATTATGATCAATCGATAGTTCCATGTGCAGTCTAGTGCTTATATCACGTATCTATAGATTAACACTCTAATTAAATGGATACTGCAGTGATTTAGCAACTTATTTCTCTAACATTGTGGGACTTGAGTCAGTATTATTCTACTATTATATATTATACTATTTACATATTGCAAATTGATTATTAAAAAAGAACATAGTGATAATTCCCTTTAGTTTTAAAACAGTATAACTGAATATGGTCCATTAATGGTTCTGTTGTCAAGAGCCAAAGAACCCACAGGTACATGATCACTGACAACATTAAATACACTACAAAAGTGGAAAAGGCAGAAACCCCTCACATCTGACCAACCAGACCCAGTGATTTTATTTTTTTTTTTAAATCGTTGATGACTTTGCAGTTGATTGTTTAACACAATGTTCCAGCAAATATCTGTCCAGGACATCAGAGCCCACAAAATGTTCCATTGTTATGAATTTCACATCTGACTCTTTGTGCCAATTTTCTCTGAAGAAGAGTTAATTATATCCATATGGAGCCCAGTGTCTTGATTGTTCCAATTCAGCACATTTCTGGACATTATTCTAAAAATAAACAAAGCTTGTGTCTTGTGTGTCTGCTCTTGCGCAGACATACACTTCCATCTGTCTACATTAGCACTTTGCTCGTTTCCCAGTGGCTTATCCCTCGTATGTTTTTAATGTGCCACAGCTGGAGATGTCGAAGCAGGATGACAGAGGCAGCGAGGAGAGCGCTCATCAAACCAGCGTAAGTGGAAAAAAAGTTTGAGTCCTCCACCCTTCTCCCCAGATATTGTATGAGTCCTCTTGTCTCTCCTCTTTTTCTGACTTCTGACCCCTCTGACCCCTCCTCCAGTGACATGACAGATTGTTACAGGCCCGGCCCAGTTCAACGACTGCATGTGTCACTGAATAAATCACCCAGACATGACTGGGCTGGGAAATAAAGGAGTAACAAAGACAAAATGGGTTGCATATGTCTCCACACCCACACAGACACACACTCACAGGGTGTTATGGGTAGATTAAAAACAGAAAAAGGCCACTAGGCATCAAACGCCATCAGTGAAAATAGTACACACAACACAAAGTAGTACAACAACCTGACAAAAAGTCCTGCGTCACTCCCCTCTCTTTTGTTTTCCACCTGTCAGAGATCTGAAACACACAGATTGAACATTTGCCTCCCAAGTCTCTTCTATTTGTTCTGCCTCTTTGTGTGTGTGCGTGTGTGTGTGTGTGTGTGTGTGCGTGTGCGTGTACGTCTGAGTCCGTCAGAATTACAGCTGCTAGGCGAATATCCTCCCTCGCCTCATTATCCACATCCTCATTGTTTTTTCAGTTTGATGTGTTGGTGGAGAAACTTTCCGATGCGTTCACTCTACTTATTTGTGTTTGATTGTTTTGTTTTGTTTTATTGTGTGCCATGCATCAGCCTAAATTTCAGCTTGTTTACTACACGTCAGCCACAGTCTAAGCACGATTCATTGAAGGTAACTGAATGTGTGTGTGTGTGTGTGTGTGTGTGTGTGTAGGAAGCAGCAGCATCAACAGTGGTGTCGTGCAGTCAGGATAAGGAAGGTCAGACAGAGAAGAATCCACCAAGTCCTGTCCACTCGGAAAGGGAAGCGCTGCTAGTGGGTACGCTAACACGACTTTACACTCTTACACTCCTGTGTCACTTCCCTGTAAAAGTCTATTTGTCTTTGTTTTTTTACTTTCTCAGCAGTCATAGATACATACATATAAGCACAAAAATATGTTTATATTATGCATTACTCATAATGGTTCAGATTTGTACTTGCACTTTCTGTATATTTGAATATGAATAGTAGTTATTTCTGCTTTATTGATGTTTAAAATAATGTAAATAATGTAGCTACATAACCATTTAAAGTGACATGCAATCTGCCACCATTGAGAATAAGCTCCAAATCAACAAAACAATGTCAGTACCAAATTGTTAAGCCTCATTGAACAAAAAGTGTACGATGGCCTTTTCTTCGTCATTAAAACGTTTAATGATTTGTCTCGCTGTGTGCATAGAAAATCACACACGCTGGCAGTCACCAGACACAGAGTGGGTGCATGTTGACACAGCAGACGTCTGCACTGTCAGCTGGAACACATGCTCACTGGTTCTTTAAGGCTCATAAACACAGACAACAAAATCACCCCAGTGGGTGAATTCATGCAAATTGTAGTTCTCCATATCTGAGTGCGCTTGACTTGACTCCCATAGTCAAGTATCAACTGTCCTGCAGGTGGCAAAAGCACATTAATGAAGTATTTATATTTATATGTGTGTGTGTATATACAGGGGGTCCTCGAGTTACGTCGGTCGCGAATTACGTCGTTTTCGTGGTTACGACACATCTCCCATCTTCCTTGTTTCGGCTTAAGCGGTTTGCCCCGTAAATACATACAGACTTCACACGGGAACGAGTTGGTGCCGGCTCTCAGTGTCGTATTCTGGCCTTATCGTCTGAGTCGGTGCTGAGCCAGAGCTTTGTGATTTAACCCCGTGTGCGTTTGTTTCCACTCCTGCTCCCTCGATGGTCTACAGGTGGTTAGTAAGCAGAGGTGGAGGATTATCTCTCTCCTGGCCCCGTCACATGAGCTGATTGCAGATGGTTTGCTTGAGCTGTGGGAGAATATGGCTTTGATAAGAGACAACAGCATTAAAGCCGTCATTAAACACTCCCTCTAATCTGGAGCCACGATATACAAGAGGCTCCGTTAACAGCACTGGGACTCTGGGAGAAGCACTCGAAGCTGGAGTTGCACTCAGTCAGAGGAGAGGAGATAACGTGTGTGTGTGTGTGTTGTGTGTGTGTGTTATGTGTTGTGTGCATCTGTTTGGCAGGTGACAGAAAGTGACGTAATGCATCTCTGCATTAATATTTTCTTTTCTCTTCCCACCTCAGGGATCATATCGACGTTCCTGCACGTTCACCCGTTTGGCGCCAGCATCGAGTACATCTGTTCCTACCTGCAGCGCTTAGACACCAAGGTAAAACACATGATCCTATGGATGAGAACGTGCACAGTGGAGCTGATTAGCAGAGCTGGCCTTCATCATCTCTTTGGATTACAGGCACCCATACAGACACAGTGTCACTTCCCCCACAGTGTTGACATATGGGCTTGCTGTATGCCAGAGTCCCACTGTGCAGTGGAGACAGAGCCCCTCCATGCACATGAGGCTGCGTAATGCTTTTCCAGCATTTTTTCTTCCCAAATGCCTTTTTTCCCCCTTTGTATAAAAAAATTGATTCGTTTTGCAGGAGCGTTTGTGATAGTTTGGCATTTTGTGAAGATCTTTCCTGCAATAAAGTGAGAAACAGTATCATGTACAAGACAGCTGAGAAGACTCTTATACGATATGACTAAGATGTTAAAGACCTGGATATATTTATATATACCTATCTTAAGCTTTGTGTTATTCCAAACTTTATTTCTGATAGCATGTAAAACAACCTGTGGACACCACAGCTTTGCCAAATTTGTCCTGGGTTGTGTCAGATGACTGTGTCTCATGGTATAGAACCATCCAAAAAACAAGTTATAGACATCAGGCTGTGAGACAGCATCAGAACGGACAGGACACCAGAGACACATTTTCAACTACTGATACAAACCTGCTATTGCAAAGCAGATGGGCAAGGCCATGTGACTTGGCCTGAGAATTCTCTGTGGAACTGGTGTTTTAGTTGATGGTCAGACAGCGTGGCGGACTTTGCATGAAGTCCTCTCCAAAGGGCGTCTGACACAAAGCTCATAGAGCAGCGCCAAGCTGTCAACGAACATGAAAAGCAGCATGATGAAAACTGGCAGTGCTGTCCCGTCTCAGTCATAGTCTTCAGTCAAACGAAACCAAAATAAATGAGTCCGGATCAGATGTTGGCCCCTGGACTGCTGCAAGCACTGCACAGCACCGACGATGAAACGCTGGAGGTGGGAGGTTTGCTAATAATGGACGACATGAGGTGGAAAAGGGAAAATGACATTTAGATGGCAACATGAATGGAAGTTTGTGTTCCCAGGTGCAGAAAGGGAGGATGATTCCCAGTCTCAAGATAATTTGGCAGGAGGGGGATTTTCCAAGATGACAGCAATAACTTGCACACTGAAAATCACTTGTTTGTATGTGTGTGTGTGTGTGTGAGAGCGAGAGAAACATATGACTTACGACCCAATAAGAAAATAAAACGAAAACAAAAAATTGGATTGGAAATGGATTATTTTAAAGCGGAAGAACATAAAAACTACTCCAGGAAAGAGTGGAGAGTACTGGATGTGATTTTAATAAAATGCTTGTGGCCTCTCTGCCCAGCAGAGGAAACGTTCAGAAAAACAAATACAACACTCAAGACTCAAACAGCATAAGAAGCAATCAGACATCTTTTAAAGTACATTTGGTTGAGGAAAAATCCATATTCCCCCTCAAAAATCAATCTTTAATAGTTAAATTTAGAGGCAGTTTTCTCTCACCTTTCTGTCCTGATATCTCCAAACTGTATATGTCTGCCCATATGTGCTGTGATTTCCCCTGATAGTGGAGCATATTAAAACCAGATCCTTCATCCTGACAGCGAAAGCCGAACGCCGCCCTCGATCCTCAGACACCGCTCCTTTTCGACTATCTCCGCGGCCAAGCCCAGCTATTTCATCCCCGTCTTTCCGAGGAGGACTTTTAGCCGTATTATCGCTCTTCACTGCCACTTTAGGCGAGGTTTTCAAAATGCCAACTTTCAATGTTGTCTCTCAAAGATTAATGGCCTTTTCAGCTGTTGGCCCCAGACGTTCATGGAGAAATGGCAGACGTCTCTGCTCCACTTATAGATGTAGTCACGACCAGATGGAAAATCTGGGCTAAAACCCCCAGAGTCACTACCCACTACCCTTATTTACAGTCACACGTGCAACTAATACAGTGTGACTGTCACATCTGATGCCCTTTAAGTTTTTATCGGTGCATCTGTGTTTGTGTGTATGTGCATGTCTGCATGCGTTTTTGCCTGTGCATCTTTTTGACTCTCCACTCTTTACATTAAGCAGCCCACAGATTGTTGTCGATATCACTGTCCGGACTCCCCCCATCAACAAGCCACGGTCCACTCCGCTCATCTCGTGGCTCCAAACGCAGCTTCATTCTACGTGGCGATAATGAATATCTCCGCGATGGACCTTTAATGCATCCTGACATCAGTACGGGGCTGGAACAATCCAGTTGCGGGTTGTCTTCAGCAGCTGGCGCGCTGGATTTTGCCTCTGTCACCCGCAGGATTTCAACTGACTGATGATCCTTAGCCCCCTTGAGTGGTGCGAGCCGTATTACGCTTAGTCAGGTGGCTTGCTATGCTGTCGCTGTGAATTTACTCTTACCATGATTCTCAGATTGCAGCAGAGGGAAGTGAGTGATTGTTTTGTGAGTGCGAGCAGAGAAGAGCATTGACGAAAGGAGGGGAAAAAAAACAGGATGTATGTGGAAACATCAGAAGTTACTGAGTAAATGAGTGGAGAGAGGAAATGGTTATTGAATGAATCAGCAAACCTTATTGGGAAATGCATCTCCAGCTGTTGTCTATGGAAAATAGTATGATAAATGTTTAAAGTGAAAAGGTGAACGTCAGTGAAAAGCTTTAAACGGAGAAACTGTTCAAATCATTATTCGCTGGCGGTGTTAATAAAAGCACAGTGAAATTGCAGGCACTTAGACGTAATTGTAGATAATTAAAGTCATTTCACCTTTCATCCAACAGGCGGCTTCTGTTCCATAGCTTAAGAAACCTCCTGGTTGACAGTTCTGTCAGTCAGGTCCAGCTGCCATCGCTTGAACCAATGTTGTATAACCATGAGCTGGATGACTGAGAATCTTTTATTTTCCTGCAAGATCACAGTACATACAGCACAGTAATGAAAACCTTAGTCTGTGTGTGTGTGTGTGTGTGTGTTCGCTATTTCATTTAGACAGAAAGATGACTTCATTAATCACCATACAGAAATAAGAAATAATAAGAAATACACAAGGACATTTATCAGCCCTAATAGTGGTGTAATAGTTCAGTTGTACATTGTGATGGTTCAAGATTTGGGATCTCAGAACTAAAATCCAACATTGATTTTTATTTTTTTTCTCGCTCTGGGTTGATTTACAATGACACACAAATATTTACAGTAATACAAAAGATATAATGCTCAATTTTGTGTGTGTGTGTGTGTGCAGATTAACCCCGGTGAGGTGGAGGCCCTTTTGTCTCGGCTGCCGTGCACATTCCGACAGGAGCTCACAGGGGTCGGCGCCAGTCTGGAGAAACGCTGGAACTTCTGCGGCTTCCAAGGCATCAAAAGCACATAGACTCCGCCCCCGACTCCTCCACACAGCAACACACAGAGACACTGAGGAGATGTGAAGGAGGCGACCCAAAGCCCGCGAATACCCAGGTCTATGGACGGTACCTGGCTTTACAAGGACACATGAGACTGAGCACAGGTCTCAGATCTGAGACGAATGTCATGTGAGCTTTTCAGGGACTCGGCGTGGGTGGCGGAGAACTGAAAAGGCAACTTTACCATGGTTACGGGAACGTTGACAACAAACCGTGACGACAAAGGTTGAACATTCAGTTTTTAATGGGCAGACTCAGAGTTACAGAAAGTTACCGGGAGTTGCAGAATGCCAAGTCGCACAGTAACTGGATTATGAAGTAGTGATCATCCACATGGGCAGAGCATTGTGCACTCTCAGCCTGCGGTTGGCGCTGTGCGGTGTCAGGGTGGGCCTGGACCACAAGGCTGACCGGTGAGGATTATCACAGGCAGACTGAACACTTCAAACCTCAGAACCCTCTCTCTCTCTCTCTCTCTCTCTCTCTCTTTCTCTCTCTCTCTCTCTCTCTCTCTTCTCTTTTTGCTGTCGCTGGTTTGTATCATAGTTAAAATATGGATATATTTCTTCATTTTTCTGTAAAAGGCTGTTAACAGTTGCATAGGATCATTTGTTGTAATACACTGTAAATGCTTGGATGATATTTTTGATTATAAAAAAGAAAAAAGACGTTTTCAGTATATAAAATGTCTGAGTTTAATTTTGTGTGAATGATGCTTCCAGCGTCCGGCTGTAATATCGAGCTTCCTGTCTGGTTCCAGCGGGACACACCTGCGGAAGACAAATGGTGTCCTCCTGACTCTCTGTCCATTCTTGCTTGAAGGGCGTCATGTTTTACTGACGTCTCCGTTTCTGGTTCTTTGCTGTTACGGCTCCTGCAGGCCGCTTCTACACACATACGGACATTTGTATCTCTGAAAACCCATTTAAGCTTGGCTCTCAGCCCGGCTAACAGCACAGCACGGCCACACCGCACTTAACCGGAAAACACGCCGATGGGACCACGTTAATGATGTGTAACCGGTGAGGTAGCGGGTGCGTGTAAACAAAATGTTTGTCTGTTTGTGCTCTGTTCGCCTGGATCCATACAGCAACATGGGGGGGGGGTCTTCAGCACCTTCGCCAGATAGCGAGCTCTCCCCATCAGGTCTGGAGGTTCCTCCCAAAAACCCACTCAAGCGTTGTTAATGCGCCCCTGCAGGGCGATTGGATGGCACACACGTCCACTGTTGCTCTGGGAAACAAAGGTTTATTATTCCACATGATCTGCTCTCGCTGGCCTCCTCCGTCTCCTGAGGGCATCGCATTTGAAAAATTAACGTTCATGCACTTGTCAGCACGCTAGTCCTCGTACCTGAATTAATAATAGGGACTGACTGTGTTTTCTCCTACCAGACCCAACAAAGGCTTTTCTTGCATATGCACGTATCCATTATTAACGGCGCTGGCTGGAAAGGAAAAGGAGGTTTCACGGATGGAAAGTAAACTATCTGTGGTGCTAGTGGAGTTGTTTGCATGTTAAATACAACACAAAGCCTCCGACCCACTTAGCCTGAAGGCTCTTGTCACGCACGATTAGATGAAGAGCGAACGCTGCAGCTGAAACGCGGTGCATTATTTGGTTTTTTTGTGTTCACATCAGAGTGGAAGCAGCTCGGGTCTGAGGCATGTTATGGTTTTGTTGATGGTCGTTCTGACTGGTGAGAAAGTGCGAATCCTATCTTTCCGGCATTGGCCTGCGTGATGAGGCACATGGGAACGCGAGAGACGTCGCCTGTGCAGAGTGACATCACTACATTTTTCTCTCCACACTGTCAGACTTGACCTCAACATCCCAGATGACAAACTCACCGCCCAGTCCCACACCAGCCTCCTGGCTCCCACTCGTAGCTTTCTCTCACTCTCTCTCCCAGACACAAACAAAACACTAATGTGATGCATTTTCCTCTTTCAGAAGTTGCTGTTTGCGGTTTATCGCTTTTGCAGATGTTGCAGGTGTGCGAGCGCGTGTGTGTGCGATTGTACATCAGGTTCTCGGCAGTAAACACAAACTAATTAAATCCACCCAGGCTTTCCCCGGGTGAACGCCAGTCGCCATTCACTGTCTTTTCATCACTGTGACACAGTGAGGTGCCTCCTCATTAATTCAATCCGAGGTGTACTCCAGGAAAAGCTTTTTAAGGGTGTGATTTACTATAGCGAGTGACAAGAAGCTTAACGACATCTCCTAACTTGTGAGGACTGCTGCATTTGTCTTGGTGCATCTGTGGATGTGAATGCATCACCTGGATGTTAAATTTAAGGTCATGAGTGGGTGTCTCTGAGGCTTTTCCTCCAATGATTTCCTAGATACATTCATGCATACTCACACCACATCTCAGAGAGGAATAATTGGACGTGAGGAGATAACCAGGTTCTTGACAATCACCGTTTCCTCCCATGTTGCTTCTCGAGAGCGTCCTCATCGACCTCGTTGTGATGAGGGCCTCCCAGGAGTGGCGAGGCGAGAGTACACACACCGTGCGTGCAGCACGTGTGGGTCGCATAAAAACGTAAACAATGACACCGGGAAGTGGATCGGAAGAACAAGCGGGGGCTAACTTCCGACCCGTCCACATTAGTCATGGCCCAACAGGGCTGCAGTGCACGTATCTCCATTTTAACTGGATGCATCAGCGGGGAAAGGTGGAGGAGGCCTGTTGATAGGAGTTAATTCAACAGCACCTCCTGTTGAGCACAACAGCACCTACAACTCATAGTGTAATTATTCAGCCAGAGGGCCGCCACCGGGGCTGATTTGCATTGACAGTGGGTGTAAGGCCACACCGCTGGGGGACATGTTCGTCAGGGCTTCTTTCTCATTAAAAGCCACGCGGCCGCTTGCTAATTTCTGTCTGCACAGAAACCTCCTCAAACCGACTCTGTGTTCCATGGATGCCGAAGCAGCGCCGCGCCACAAACGCGCGCCCGCAGGCACTTGGCATCACATCTTAGAGACGGAAACTGTGGAACATTAAAGCTCCAACTAAAGAGATGTTTATTTCTCGGAGTCTGATTAATTCGACAGGCAACAAATCACATTCTGTTTTCATTTGTTTTGTTGCTTTGCGGCTCGGAGAATTGCTCGCTCTTTCATCCCGAGTGAATGGCAAGTGTTGGAATATTTGCCTAAAGCCATGATCTCCAGGGTGTCTGGGCACAGGATGTCAGGATGAACATTTCAAATGGGTCTGACGTCGAGTGCATCTCATTGTTCCTAAGCAATCTCTCCTTTTCTTTCTTCCGTCCATCATTGGATCTCCATAAACACTATGAAACAGCTGAGGGCCCAGCAGTGGATGCCCTTAAGGTGTCTGCACATCAATACCTGGAGCCTACAGGTGAGAGAAAGGCTGCGAAGGAGAAATAGTAGAATTCTCTTTGTACTTTGGGGAAATTGCTTTCGTGGGGCTCTTCTCAAAATCGTTGTTATTTCAGTGGTAAGAAAACGCCTCGACCAAACTTCTCCCTGCAATTCGGTGCAGCTGTGGTCTGACGGGCTCGTTAAGCGGTGAAAGGAGTGGGTCCGATCAGTGTGTCTGATCTGAAATGCCAGCGCGGTGCAGCTCACGCCAGCTGGGTGGACGGGAGAGTGAAAGTCTCTCCTAATGAGCGATGGCCGCTCTTCATGCTGTTATGAATCAAGTGACCTTTGCCAAAGATGAATTGCTTTGCACCAAGAACAATTGTCTGCCCAGTGGAAACTTATAAGAAAAGTTTATTTCTGGTCACCAGTGGTCAAGTGGTTTGAATGGCCAAAGTTTTTTTTTTTTTTTTTTTTTTTTTTACATTTGATAGCATAGAGCCACAGACTCGCTTTTCAGGGTGGAAGGAAAATATCTGATGAGAGCTGGACCTCGCATCCACACCTGCACTAATAACCGAGCATTATCATCATCCAGGATTTATTGCAGGATACGTTGCAACGTTTATTGCTATAGTTGCTTGTTAGCTATATTTTAAAGCCAAAGTGGACAAAGTGGACATTTTAAATGTCAAACATATTGGACAAACATTCATCTCGTTATTGATGAATGATAATGAGCTGCGTTAACATGAACATGAAACAGCTGCGAGTAACGAGAAATGCAGTTTGAACAATCACAATATTTAAACAATTAAAATGCACAAAATTTAAAAAAGTAACGGCCATTGCATTTACACTGTACATCAGGTTTACATCATCCATGCGATGCAGCCTGTATTATTCTGTGGCCTTGTGGGTATTTCTGCAGAGATCTCTTTTGCTGTAATTCTCCTGCTCGTGTTAATTATCCTTCATA
Organism: Trinectes maculatus; assembly: GCA_016785345.1. Classification (NCBI taxonomy): domain Eukaryota; kingdom Metazoa; phylum Chordata; class Actinopteri; order Pleuronectiformes; family Achiridae; genus Trinectes; species Trinectes maculatus. Next base: position 327,533 of record JAFBJQ010000898.1, read on the forward strand.
ATGAGTAATACATATATCCTGTTTCCTGGATACGCTTTCTAAATGCAGTTACCCTGGACGAACCGTGGCGAAGAGTGTGTCAGTGTCATTAAATCGGCATCAGGCTTCAGTTAATGTCTCTTGATTCCTTGCTGCACAGCTTGATCAAGATCCCACGGATAAATTCCAGCAAAATGAACAGTGACAGTCCCTGAGCGTTCACTCCGCATATAACCCCTTGTTAAAGCTGATGGTTTGTCATCCGGTTCCTCAACTTACTGTCAGAGATATTTCAGTTTCTCTAGGAGGCAGGTGCATTATGACAAGAGTGAGCACAACATGGCACTGATGGGGCAGATGCAGGGACATTTTTAGTTTTTCAGGCTAATTGTTATGAAAACGTCAGTAAGTTAAATAGAAAACGAGTGCTCAATTCTGTTGTCGACTGACAGAAGCTGAAGCGTCGTCGAATAAATACCAAGAATGTGCAGTGCCATTGATGAATCTGACATCTGTCCACGGAGAAGCAAACATCTGATGAACCATCAAGGTGAAAGGAGTTTGGAAAAATACAGTGGGCTTTTCTCTGTATTGTCAGTCTACTATGAATTACCATTGATTTTATTTGATTGTTGTTGTTTTTTTTACTGTTGGCTCGTTTTTTTTTTTATTTATTCCCGCTCCTTAATTAAGATAACTGGCGAAATGTAATGAAGAGGTTTAATCATTTCAGGTGCAGCTACATTACAGCTTAACGCAAAATTGTTTGTTTGTTTGTTTTACGAGGTGAGGAATGAATAAAGGTCATCTTGTGTAGATCGACCATGTTGGACCTGTACCCAATAATAATAATAATACTCAGGAGAGCCAGAGAAACCCAGTCATTTGAGATATCAGCTCCAGTAGGCCACAGATAATGATCATTAGTTCCATGGTATATATGTTACATACTCATAACAATAGTCCCCCAGACTCACCTGTGGCCTGGTGCTTAACATAACAGTCCCAGCAGACTGACTGATGATTGAAGTTAAGATTCAGAGCATCCATTGATGAATTTCAGTCAACATCCTGCCTCAGTAAAGTGAGATCCTGTCAATGATCTCCCACACTGTTTGATGTATTATGGTTTTTTCCCCCCTCTGTCTGTTGGTGATGCAGAGAAGCTGCATTAAGTCATACATGTACTGCAACAAAGGCAGAGCTGCTGACATATGATACTTACAAAGTTCAGGTTGAATGAGCAAAAACACAGGAGCGAGGGCGCCATGTTGATGTCCAGCTGCATCTTCACCAGCGCTTCCTGCTCGTAGACACAAACACCAGAGGTCTGTGCCGTTACTGACGTGAGCCGAGCAAGGTCGACTTCAATGTAAGTGTACCACCAATGGAAAACAACAACAACAACACTCAGTGTAGACACTAAACCTAACCAACAACTATACACATGTCTATGTATGGAAAAGTTGTATATTGTGTCAGTGACTGTGTGAGAAACAAACAGGGACAGATGTAGTGACCTTTAAAAACTGCTCTCCTTTAACAAGCAGCAGTGGTTATTGTGTATTAAACACAGCTATATGACAAGGTCATCTAAAAATATAAGAGGGAGTGAAAAAAAAACATATGTATCCTGAAAATGAAATGTGTCATCAAGGGAAATTAGTTTTGTTTACCATAGCTGCGCTTAATAACTTTTATCCTCCCTAATGTCTAGTTTTGTCTTTCTTCTTATATCGGTTGGTGTGTGTGAGCTTTTTTTTTTTTTTTTTTTTACATTTCCGTCCACAATAAACACATTTGTGTTTTTTTTGAGCAGATGAAGTAGTTTATTCCTGTTCTTCTCGAAAGAGCAGGCTGATGAGTGCCGAGCTGCGCTTCCTTAAACAAGGCTCTGTAAAGTTCACAGCCATATGACAAACTTCACATGATAAGGGCTGCGGAGGGAAACACAAGGCGTCTTTTCATACTCAACCCCAGAGTTTTTCTCAAAGGTTGTCTCTGCACTTGTACATTAACAGTGAGCATCTATGGCTGCACAGAACTCACAGCCCTGGTGCGCGTGCCCACTGGGCTGCCTGTACTGAATTCCATCAGTGATCACAGTCGATCTGCAGCCTTCACTGAGACTAACCTGGTCCTGCAGCGTTGCTACAGAAGGGATCAGTGACAGTGTGCGGTGGTGCTGGCAGCTCAGATGTCTGCTCCGGAGCTCCTGGAGCTGCCGGCAGGTCGTCTTTAAATAGATAAGCACTTTAGTAGTATGCCGGCGAGGGGCCGTGACCCTGCGAGCACAGTGATTTCGCAAATCTATCTGTGACTCAGAGGGTGATTCAGCAATACGCTGCACTTCTGTAATAGTTCTCTGGATTAGAGGAAGACGGACGGGCAGATTACTGTCCTTTACTCCCCCGTTTCTCACAGGGAGGTCCGCTACAAGTATCAGCTCGTGGTTTTTCAGGTACTGTGTACTGTTGTCTACTCTGTAAGGGTTTTTTCGTTGTGTGAAATGTGTAAATAAGTTGTCGAGCAAAAATGTACTGCTGAATTGTGAATATTTGCTTGTGTAGTATAATAGTAAAATAGTTGGTGGGGGGGGAAAAAGCAATTTGCGATCAGATCTGTGATGTAATCAACAAATTCTGGAAGTTGTTAAAAGCTTGTTAATTATTTTACCAACTGTCTGTAAAGGTGCAACCAGGTGCCAACAGAGGCAGACGTTAATAATCACTGCATTTTTCAGGTTGTTAACAATTGTAAAATTGATGTGATTTTTATGTACCGTAGTTTCTTTTTTTCTTTTTTTTTCGCCCTAGAGGGTCCGCCATGTTCCCCGATGCCCTGGAAGCAGCCGGGCGAGTGGAGGGCCTGCCGCTGTCCTCACCGCAGCTGCCCCCAGAGCTGGAGGAAGAGGAAACAGGGGCCTCGGTGGAGAGGGGCCCGAAGAGGCAGGGACGCTATCGCCAAAGCCTGCAGCTTCTGAAGCCCTTCAGGATAACTCACAAGTAAATAATACTATGTTACATTTCAGACGGGGACTCTGACGGTGAGTTATTGGAATGGAAGAAATTAGGATAAACAGTTTCAGGTGGCACTTGGATACATACACATGAAGACACACAAAAGTTCACATTTGTTGCGTTTGCGGCCTGCATTATTGTTGCTGGTTGGGGAGTAGCAGGAGGCCATGATAAGGGACGGGAACTTATCCCTCAGCAACAGACAGCACTGTGTCTGGACATATGCTGACTGATAAACTGCCCCCGAACCTCTTTTTTCTGTGTGTGTGTATGTGTGTGTGTGTGTGCGTGTGTGTGTGTGTGGGGGGGGGGGTTTGTGCTGCTGTCTCAGATTTCTGTGAAGAGCGTGCAAATTTACTGTGCAAACAGTGTAGGCATGATTCACCTCTCGTCATCTCTGGAAAGCAACACCACCGCTTCTTTCTCAGCAGCCAATGTGGGTCGCCCCCCCCCCGACATAGCACCTCTGTGTGTGCCTGCACTTGTAGACATCTCACCCATTTCCACGTCTTCTTCTCTGTTCCAGGCACCAGCACCCAGTCGATAACGCTGGCTTCTTTTCATTTATGACTCTGCACTGGCTCTCCCCGCTGGCACTGAAGGCCTACAAGGCGCCCAGCTTGTCCATAGATGATGTGTGGGGACTGTCTTGTCACGAAGCCTCTGAAATCAACAGCCAAAGGTGAGGTAACCATGGCAACGGCGAGGTACGCCTGAGGAAAGTGACCTGCCGTGTTTAGAGAAGTCTGGTTGATGCTGACTCGCAGAATTCCTAGAACACTAGAGTTAGAGTGAGACATGACATGAAAGGGGTTTGTCTACAGGTGAGGCTGTGAATGACTGATCTGCTGAATATGACACATCTGATGCAGCCATCTAATGACTACAAGTGATTCCTACAAATCTGACCTCAGAAACATATGTCACATGCTTTTGGGCCGCTGATCCCAGCTCGCCACATTTTGTGCATCATCTACCCCATCGCCAAGTTCCCATTACAGATAGTTAGTGTAACTATGTGTTTATCTTATTGGCAAAATTCAATTTACTGTTGTTGTGTGTTGTGTTGCTCTGTGCCTTAAAGGTCCGTTGTTCTCCAAAGATTATTTCATGCTGATGTGTTTTACTCAAATTAACAGTTCACAAAAAGTGCCTCATTAACTTTGAGAAAAAATTAATGTAGGTTTTTTTGTGAATTTGAAGCATAAAACAAACAACAAATAATGAATCACTGAATTTGGAGTGAATCACTGGAGAAGTCAACAACCATAAAACCACTCACACTCACAGTGTAGTCAAACATGTTTGCCTTCGATCCAGTATTTGTACTATATTAGTATTTGCAACAGTTTTTTTAAAGATAAACATCTTCAGTAGGAACCAGTCGCCTTGAGGCAAAGAGCCGACGACAAAGGTCAAAGTATTCTGTACTGTACTATACTATACTATACTATACTACACTATACTATACTATACTATACTATACTATACTATACTATACTATGTATATGTATACGTATATACAGTATGTGTATATGTATATATGTGTATGTATAGTATAATATCGTATAGTATGTATAAACAGATTCATGTAAAGTAGGTTTTGGTCTTTATGCACAGGCTGCACATGGTCACTCTATCTAATAATAATAATAATAATAATAATAATAATAATAATAATAATGATCAAATCTCTAATCCCTGAGTTGCGGGGCAGTTGTCATGTTCTTGGTTGGCTGATGAATTCTTGGTTGAAATGTGTCACATTGTGACAGTATGATCCGTTAAGGTGAAAAAGTCTTTTGAGTGGTTTTATCTTGTGGTCAGTGGCCAGCGTGACGTATCAGTACAGTCAGGTGAAACCGTCCGCCCCTTCACTCTCTCACTGCAGGGGCTTTATGTCGTCGCTTGACCCTGAGATTGCTTTTCTTTTTTCAAACATGCTCTTGCTCTTTATGTAAACAGAGATAAACGCGTTGATAAACCTCGTGACCGATAGCAGCAGAGCAACGGGTACCAACGGGTACAAGTCCAAGGTTTGGTTCCCACTGTGAGAGAGAGTTTGCAGTGATGAAGAGCCGATTCCCTGCCGTGTAAACAGCTTTGCACAGCTTGAACTGATGGATGTTCGGGGGTTCTCCACCTGTGCAGGAACACTGTGCCAGGAACGGAGGCTGCTAAGAATAACCGGGATTATAGATTACAGTGAGAGCCCGTGTCTGACTCCGGTGGTTATGTCATTAACTCCTCGTGCAGGGATGCGCTGCGTCTCCCTGCCACATTCATTAGCTGTCAGGGACCGAAGCCGGGGCCGCGGCCGGGGCCCGGGCAGAGCGTGAGATAGAGTCACTCCTGGCCTGCCACACCACAGCTTGAGAAATGCATCTTAGCGACGCACTAATTCTATCAGTGGACAATACAGACATAATCTATAAGAGGGCGTGTACATTTTAAGTGCCCTCCGAGGGGAAGGCGATGCTTTTCCCATTACTCACATGCTGTCAGGTCATGGTGCCGTGACTTGGCGCAATAGAGGAGGGCGACGGTTTGAGGAAGTTTGCTCTCTGTAACTGGTGACAACTTTGTGGGTTGTAAATGGCGTGTTCTGTTTAACGGCTCTGGCTTTGGGCCTGGGGTTTGTGTTAAGTGCGTGTGTGTGTGTTTGGATAAGTGCGTGTCAGGACACGTAGAAGGAAAGAGCCATTAGCCTGGTGTGGCCGAGCGGTGGTATGCAGAAGACGTCCCATCTTCTTTGTTTGTTTTGTGTTTATTTTAGAAAGAACGCTTATACAAGCCAGGGGGGAAAATAATCAGCCTGGGAGAGCTGACACTTGTTGGTGCTCAGTGAGGTGCGAACCTCCAGTGCGACGTCCTGGAAACATCAGCTTCGTTTGCCATCTGGCAACCTGAAGCGATGGCTGTTTAAAAGCAGATCGCTGCTCTCCTGGATCCCACACTGTTGCCCTGGTGCTTCCATTTCCATTTCCACACATATTCATGGATCGCTATGATGTGGGTTTTTAAGCTTATTGTTATTTATTCTAAATTATGTCCTCTTTTCCTCCATCTGGACTCCAGCTACACTTTATCCACACACCGGTGGAAATGTAGAGTCCTGATATTCACCATTATTGAACCAGGAGTTACCTGGAGGATTTGTCTCTGGCTGTTTAACTTTCAGGACAGTGTTCACCGTTTCTTGCCTCTTGGTCCATTGATCGGTTTTAGATACACAAGATATTTCACTTACACAGAGGTCTCATTCCCGGCCAGTCACGCTGCGCTCTCTGCAGCTATACCGCACTGCAAGTAATTGTAATTTCTTAGATTCAGCACCACTTCAGTTAAAGTAGTAATTACTGGGCTGTGCGAACGTCTGGTTGGTGTAATGTTCTGTCTTTCTCTGATACGTTTTTAATAAAGTCATTAGTGCGTAAATTACTCTGTGCAGCTGCTCTGCTGCTGCTTTATGGAGTCATTAGCCATGATGCATTCGGCCAACAGGATATTTTACCCCCATCAAGGGGCATTATACAACGGTAAAAGTACATTAACACATCTTTAAAATGTTTTGTAGTACATTTTCTCCACCTTATCATCTGTTCACGATTGTACAGTGTAGGTCACCTTTAAATTCATATCAGCATTGCGGCCATTTCTTTTCTTTCTTTTTTTGGTTTTCGGCTGCGTTCTGGTTTTATGATGAATTTGAAATTGTGTTTTATCAACTTTGTTTAGGAAAAATAGTGAACCATAAAGTTTTCTTTCCAATATCTGATCATTTCACTCTTTAACTTTCACTTTAGCAGCTGTGTAGAAAGGTGAGGAAATGAATTTGACCAGTCTGTGAACTAAGTTCAATAACTCTGGTTCCAGGCTGGAATTTCTGTGGCACAGTGAGCTGAAACGACGAGGTCGAGACGGGGCTTCCCTGACCGCAGTCTTCTGGAGGTTCTGCCAGACTCGCATGCTGGTGGCCACCTTTTCCCTCCTCTTCACCATGGTCGCAGGCTTTGTTGGACCCGTGAGTGCCGTCCAGATGCTCCAACCGCGCTTTTGTTCCACTGATTCGGCTAATATGGCTTCCAGCACAGTCGCTGGCTCCCGGTGTATTTTCTGAAAAACCGCTTTATCCAGTTTCACGCTGGTCTGGAAATGACAATGAAAACGTACTGGGAGATTACAGATAGTGAAACCCATTTTAATGCGATAGATTAGCTAGTTTGTAAACAGCCGTGCGTCGGCACGGAAATGTGTTATCTGCAACACTTTTGTGTTTTAGAGTTCCCCTCACTATAAAGAGCAGTAATGCCGGGAGTTGCACAGCTCCTCGTGCCCTAAGCTGTTTATTTTGGTGTTGTGACATGTGAACGCAATGTGCCTGTTACCAACCAAACCTAATAACATGAACAGGATTAAACCCTGAGACAATGTTGCATTTGTCTCACATTCCTGTCTGATTTATTTCCTCCGCGTGCTGACAAAGCTGTGTTGTGAATATTATTTCTAGTCTTTTCCTACATATTGACGATTTGACTGATCATGCAGGGTTTCTGTCTGTGTCACTCCTCTTATCTGCCTTTATGTCTATTTGATGCTCTCTTGACGTCGACCTCTCTCATGTTTCCTTTTCTCATCCCTTTCTTCCCATTCACGTCGTCATTGCCCCGCTTATCAGTGTCTGTGGCATTTCCGCAGTTGTTTCTTTTTCATCTGCTTACGAGCCTTTCTTGCGTTGTGTTCCCAGGCGCTCCTGGTGCGAGCTCTGTTGGAGTATTCCCAGACCTCAGAGACCTACATGCTTTACGGCCTGTCCCTGGTGGCCGGGATCTTCTTCACGGAACTGATTCGCTCCTGGTCTCTGGCGCTCATGTGGGCCATCAGCTACCGCACTGCGGCTCGCCTCCGTGGGGCAGCTCTTACTTTTGCCTTCAACAAAATCCTCCGCCTGCGCAGCACTAAGGACATCGGCCTCGGCGAGGTAGGTGGCACATCCCCGGAGGCCAATCATCTCCAAATGAACTAAATCATCCCTCACCGCAGGGCACACATGCAGATGATTGAAATGGATTTAATTTCTGCCCTTATGCCATTTCTGCTTAGATCTTGACAAATCCCACAGCCCGGGGGTGGGTTGGCTGTCAGAGATTAGTCATTACACAGCTTAAGAGGAATCATTGTTCAGCATGTAAATGAGGGAATAAGGACATCATTTGTAAAATTGCTTTTATGGACTTAGTGTTGAGGTTTCGGTATGAAATGTAATAAAATGTAATTTTTAATACAGATGACTGTCTCTCTACCTAGTTGTTCAACATCTGCTCCAGTGACGGCCAGCGCCTGTATGAAGCTGTGTCAGTGGGCTGCCTGCTGGCTGGGGGGCCCATAATGGGAATACTGGGGCTATCATACACCACGTACTTCTTGGGCCCCACTGCTCTGGTGGGGACAACCATCTTCATCATCTTCTATCCCACCATGGTACGACTTCTGCTACAACATCTGAAACAACGTTAAAATGCTGTCATAACTGACAGGAGGAAGGAGTGTACAAGATACATTTATCACAGGTTGATTACAACACAAATACAAACAATCACAAGCAATTTCATAAGCGACACATGTTAGTATGAGATTTAAAAAACAAGCAATTTCTTTTTTTGTTGACTCCTTACTTCCTGAGCTTTAAAAAAACCCCAAAACTTTTAAATATTTAAGTAAATGCAGGCTATTGATGAGCAGCACTTTTTAAAAGCATTATAACTCTGTGGTTATCAATCTCCTGTCAACTTTCTAGCTGCTGTTCAAAAATTATACTCGGTCTAATCTGAAGCCTGACAGCCAGGGACCCTGGTATTGATGTGGGAGGCATTTATCATTTCGGGCCCCCGGACAGGGCTGCAGCACGGCTAATGTGATTGTGTCTGCTTTCATTTCCTCCCCTGCCACTTATTTCTCTTGTCATCATTTCCTCTGTTCCTGTCTGGGCAGATGCTCGCATCAAGGCTGACGGCGTATTTCCGCAAGAAGTGCGTGGTGGTGACTGACCGGCGCGTGAGGCTGATGAACGAGATCTTGAGCTGCATAAAGTTCATCAAGATGTATTGTTGGGAGGATGCCTTTGCGCAGAATATTCGCAGTGAGTAGCTGCCGCGTTGCCCAGCGACATCTTCACATATTGCTCATTTCCTTTGGCCAGGACCAGATGTTTTGTCGAGATGCATCCTCACATACGATTTTATTTGTTGTTTTTTTTCATCCCGGCTCCCTCAGAATAAAGAGTCACCTCGTTTGAACAGCTGTCACTGTTGCAAATTAATGACTAAATAGTCAATTTATCACCTGGAATTAGACTTATCCTTTTAGTGAACTGGCAAGATAACCCCGACCATTTCATTAGGTTGCTCTTTTCAGTCTTTTCCCGTGTGCCATCATCTATAATCTGGGCAGGTTTGAATCCCTTGGCAACGAGGTTAATTTGCAAGATGTCTGGGGCCTTTTTAGTTGTCAACGCTGTTTTCATCCAGGAATTAGCCATGGCCCTTTCTCATAAGGGGCTTGCTGTAGGTGGTGGATAAGGATCATTGAATCGTGGTCTAAATTAGCCAGGTGGGGATTATTTCCACTGCTGTCCAATGATGACTTATCATAATAACATTTAATTCGCTTTTAACGGCCAGTGAGTCTTGAGTTACAACAACAGTTTTTTGTCTGGCTTTTTGGCTTCATAATGTTACCAAAACACACAAACACACATAAACACACCTAGCATCCAAAGCACAGGTGGAGGAGTGAGATTCCACACACTGAATTAAAGATGCGTTTTCTTCCCACCCAGTAAACTGGATTACTGTGTGCTCTTGCATCTGGGAATCACAAACATGTTGGGGCGGTGGTTTTGGCCAGTAGACTTGGAAAGTTGTCAAAGTTCAGCAGGTTTTGAAGCCTCTTTCATACCATGTATGGATGTGAGGCCCTGGCTTCCCCCTGGTATCTATTTCTGGCCACCAGCTGTGTGTTGGTTAGCAACGCTTATGGTGTTGTTGATTGAACGTCTACTGGAGAACCCTCTGGGAGACACTTAGCCCTTACTTTCTTTTTCCGCTCTCTTGCTTTCTGTCCATCGCCGCCTTTTTCCTATCTTCTCTCTGTCTCTTATCTCCTCTACAGAGGCGCGATATGAGGAGCGAGGGATACTGGAGAGAGCCGGGCTCATCCAGAGCCTCACAGTGGGCGTTGCTCCAGTCTTCGTGGTGATAGCTAGTGTGTGCACTTTCACCCTACACATGGCCTTAGGCTATGACCTTACTGCTGCTGAGGTATTTATTTCTAAGGATCCATAGTCAGCGTGTGATCTGTTTCCATTTGGGATTTACTTGTAATTATTGGAGGCAGGCTCGATACTGTATATAACCATACATTAGCGATTTTTCAGTTCCCAACTTGTGTTGGTTTCTTTTGCGTTCATTTGAGTCACTTTAAAAATTAATAAAAGTGTAACTCTCTCTCTACACTCTCTCTCTTAGGCTTTTACTGTGGTTGCCGTTTTCAATTCCATGACCTTTGCCCTGAAGGTCACACCGTTGGCAGTGAGGTCACTGTCGGAGGGTGCTGTCGCCGTCAAAAGATTCCAGGTGAGAAATATAGACCCGTCACTTATGTTACCACAAAGGGATTGTACAATCCTAACACACATAATACTTAAATAATAATTACATGATACATAATAACTAAATTACACAACAATTAAAGCACATTGTACCATCTGACTTGTCATGGTATGTACCATACACTTTACAAAGGACAACAGACTAAAATCAACCCAGAGAATGTGAATATAGTATTTCAACTCAGAGCCAATGTAAAGGTGCTTCTGTGAGTGTTAAAAGCACATCTGCCCACACCACATACTGCGGTTGTCAACATACTTCATTCCAAACACATGCTAAAAGTCACACATTAGTGAAAGGTGGGTTCACAAAAGCATCTCGCATTACACTTCTGCCAAGGATGCACCAAAAGGTTTGGGATATTCTGTGTTTTACTGTGTGTACACAGGGAATGATAAAGTAATGATCTACTTGGGGGCAGGTGAAACCACGAAATGTGCTGGTACTATTTCTGGCACTGCTTTCATCATCCCTGCAGTGCCAGTATCTCATGACATAGCACAACCTCAAGTGTGGTAAAGGTTGATATTGCATAAAAAAGGGAAGAAGACCAGCCGCTGCAAGTGTCGAGCACAAACTTGTGACGCGTTGTCACGCCGGCCGTCATAAAGTGTGGTCAGGACTCAGTGTTGAGTCACGTATCCTGTTCTGCCCTTGTCCACAGAGGCTCTTCATGATGGACGACAGAGAGGTCGTTCTGGCCAAAATGGAGGATCCGATCAATGCAATAGAATTCCAAGACGCCACACTGGCTTGGGAAAAGGCTCGCGCGCCTGCTGCCAAACCCCGTCCGAAGAAGCGAGGGGGGATGAAGCGCGTGCTGCGCAGAGAGAAGCTCAGCCTGTACATCTCCACGGAGGACGCCAAAGTAAATAAGGACGGTCCCAACGCACAAAGCCTCCTCACAAACATGGAGCAGGAGAGTCCACAGAGCACCATCTCCTCCACCCAAAGCATGAGACCCCCGCTGCAAAAGACCCTGCACCGCATTGACCTGCGCGTCAAGAGGGTAACGACATACATACATACATACATACATACATACATACATACATACATACATACATACGTTAATCGGATTATGGAGATTGGTTATACAGGTAGACAAATACTTACCTGCTTAATTTAATCACCACAATGCTATTGTGCTTTTATATTGACCTTCCTTAGGGATCGCTGGTCGGGATCTGTGGAGGCGTTGGGAGTGGAAAGAGCTCTCTTCTGTCTGCTCTGCTGGGACAGGTGAGACACACGTGGATGTTCCACACGACTTCTCAATCGAAGGTTCCTCTCCAGACATACACATGCATGAACAACATCATGAGTGTCACATGGCAACCTGCCATTTTAAAACAGAATGTTTTGTTCCGCAGATGACGCTGTTAGAGGGGAATGTAGCTGTCAGTGGAGGTTTTGGTTATGTGTCCCAGCAAGCCTGGATCCTCAATGACTCGCTGAGGGAGAACATCCTGTTTGGGAAAGAGTTTGACAAACACAAGTGAGATCAAACAGTGTATAATGGTGATCTAAAAGAAACCAATTCATAAAGGCTGACATTTTTAAAATGTAATTTCACGTCTTTTGTTTTCCTGCTCAGATATCACACAGTCCTGGAAGCCTGCTGTCTCCTGCAGGATGTTACAGAGCTCCCATACGGAGACATGACAGAGGTATCTATACATAACAGTCTATATGCATTTGCTCTTATTTCCTATTCTTCTGGAGTTTCAATTAATGCAACCAATTTAGCAGAACTAGAGGCTGAGTTGTATAAAATGTTTTGTGCATGTTTTTTTTTCTTTCTCTGTCTAGATCGGAGAGAGAGGCACCAACCTGAGTGGCGGGCAGCGTCAGAGGGTGAGTCTGGCCCGTGCCCTCTACAGTGAACGCCCCATACTTCTACTCGATGACCCCCTCAGCGCTGTCGACGCCTGCGTGGGTTCCCATGTCTTCCATAAAGCTATCAAGGGTGTCGCCAAGGGCAAGACTGTGCTCTTTGTTACCCACCAGCTGCAGGTAAGTGACTGAAACGACTGCACTCTCAGTTAGTTGAATATGGTTCATAGGCCTAAATATGCAACACTGATTTTTTTTTCTTTTTAGTATCTCTCTGATTGCGATGACGTCATTCTGATGAGGGATGGGCAGATTGCCGAGCACGGCACCCACACGCAGCTAATGGCTAAAGAGCGCGACTATGCCACCCTATTCAGCAGCATGCAACAGGAGGTAAGGCCAAGTGCACATGGGCCACCAGGTAATCTCTTTTGAATAAGGAATCTTTGCCCCCACAAGACAAAAACATCCAACCTCACGAGCTGAATAATTCATGAGCCCAAAAAGGCAGGGCCTAGTAAGTGGGGAAAATGTTAATGCATACAAGGCCTTTCATTATTTATGCATGCATTGATTTACTGGTGAGCAGCTAAAGACTCTGTCAGCAGCATCGCTGTTTAAATGACTTGTTGTTGGGTGCTGTTGTTACGGCTGGCGGGATTTGTGGCAGTGGTTCAAAACTCACTTTCTTCCATTATTGTCTTGAAGGATCTTGTGAAAGAGAATCTGAGGAACAAAGAGCAGAGGACAGGTGCAGACAAGGCTCACAGTGGTGTTGATGCTGCCCAGGCTCGACCCGAGGTGGAAAGCAGAGGTGAGAGAGCCTGTCGCTTTTCATGCTCCACGGATAAAATGAATCATACACGTTCCTGGGGTTTGTGAAAATAGCTTCTTTTTTTAGTAATTTTTTTCTCCCTTTTTGTGTTTATAGTGCAGCTGATGACAGCCGAAGAAAAGGGCACTGGTGCCGTCGCCTGGTCCGTGTATGGTGCCTACATCAAAGCAGCAGGAGGTTCAGTAGTCTTCATCATCAACATTATCTTCTTCCTCTCCACAACTGGCACCATAGCCTTCAGCAACTGGTGGCTGAGCCACTGGATCCGGCAGGGCAGTGGGGTGAGTTTGACATAATAACAGACACCTATTTGTACACTGCATGTTGCTCCCATAAGAAAAATAACTGGTATGCGTCAGTGAATTGCAGTAAATTTGTGCGCATTAATCTGTATATGCACGATTAAAAAAAAGAAAAAAGTAACAGCATCACGGTAAACATAATTAAAAACAAGCAAAAGCAGTGGGGAAAGAGATGTGCAACAAAGCAGGCAGTGGCCGCCATTGAGAAATGTGCCGGGAATAGTAAACATCATTGAACTGACGGATTTCCCCTGGATGCCAAAGTGTGCTTTTCTCAGTTTCATTAGAGGCAACATTCCTACGTGGTGGGAAGAAATGGATTTCGCTCTCAGTCTTTGTAATTTGTTGCTCCATCTGCCCCCAGAACACGTCATTAATCTCGGCGAATGAAACGGCGGCGAGCGACAGCATGAGACACAACCCTCACATTCGGTACTATTCAACTGTTTACATCGTCTCCATGGGAGCCGCTCTGTTGCTGAAGACACTGAGAGGGCTGGTGTTTGTCAAGGTAAGCCACGAGTGTCCCCTCGTCCCGTCACATTCTTTGTCCTTCTAATTGCTGATGGACTTTAAAGTTGATGTATTAGTTCTGTACATTAAGCACTGCTCGTCCCTAATTGTCTTTATTGTCATTCATTCATGCTCTCGTGGCTCCAGTGCTATAATTGAAAATGCCTGTGGGCCAAATCCGTTTATCTGCCAACTGTTGTGTCTCGCAGAGCCACAAAGTGTGTGTCTGTGAGTGTCAGAGAAACAAAGAGGCAGAGAGAGAGATAAAGGGTGTGGGTTCGGGTGCGGGTGCGGGTGCACGTGCGTGCATGTCAGCGTCCCTTCGGGTGGACGTCCTCCTTTTCAATCTAACCCGTCCTGACACTGCATTGCAGAGGTTAAGTCCCCATGTTAATGCGTGCCGCTTGAAATTGCTAATTTTTTCAGAGATGGCTAATCTTTTCTTACCCCGAGCTGCGATGAGATCTTTGGGAGTGTTAAATATTCCATTAATAGAATTAATTTGTTCTCTGCTGCCACATGTAATTTCTGTCCGACTGGTGAAATGTCTCTGCCGCATTAGGTCGTGACCTTTATGTCAGCCTCCCAGAAGCTCATTATAAATGAAGATTTGACAGCTTGCCTTATGTGAGCAGAAAAATAACTAACCACCACCGTGCAAATGCTTAGCATATGGTGCCGGAGCATTTGCAACTCTGCAGGCGACCGTTTGTGCCACTGTATTTACCCGTTGTGTGTTTTGTGTTTGAGGCTGAGCACATTGACTGTTTCCCTCCAGCTGAGTGTTTATCTAAGCCGCGACGGCTTCCCCGTGTTCCTGCATATGTGTCGCGTCTCATCGCCAAACACGGCTGTTGTTTGTGTCGACAGTGCACATTGAAGGCCTCGTCCACCCTCCACGACAAGCTGTTCCGCCGGCTCCTGCTCAGTCCCATGCACTTCTTTGACACGACGCCGCTGGGTCGCATCCTGACCCGCTTCTCCAGGGACATGGACGAGGGTGAGGTTTGATTTGTCTCGACTGTGAACGTTTCCCTCCAGTGAAGTGATCTTGGCTGACAAGGTGTAGTGCAGAGGCACAGTGTGATTCGACATGGAGTGCTTTCTCGAGTGAACGGCTCTTTGTTATCCACTTCTCTGGTGTCTGGTGTATGCTTGACAAGTTGCTGTTTTTGTTTTTAGATGGGTGGTTTTGTGTCTAAACATGTTTTTGGAAGACTCCACTGTGGGGCTTTTTGTCTTCTATCCCACAGATATTCTCTTTCACTCTGTTCCACACTATAAAAAAAAAAAACACCGTGCGAGACAAAAAGAAAATGTTTTCTTCACACGTTGAGATTAATGGATCTAACAACACCGCAGTGAGTGTGACATACAATATGCCTCCTCCCCACAGTGGACGTACGTCTGACCATGCAAGCTGAAATGCTGCTGCAGAACCTCACCATGGTGTTGTTTTGCTTGGGAATGCTGGGCATCGTCTTCCCCTGGTTCCTGATCTCCATCCTGCCCCTGGGAGTCCTCCTCTGCATCGCAAACCGCGTTGCCAGGTTAGACTCATTTCTCCTCTGGTTTATCATTGTTCTGGCTTTGAGCTGCTATGTCCGTCACTTTCCCTTAACTTCAAGTACCTTCATCTGCACACCTTTGTTCCTCGGCAGGTCGCTCACTTATCTTTGTTTCTGAATATATCATCCTGCTGCTTCAAGAGTGATCCCACTAAACTGTCAGAGTCAATGCACTGCAGAAAAAGAAGAATGATGAGCAACGATAACTTGATACCTCTTTTTTAAATGGAATATTAATGAGACTGTAATGCACAATTATTGCAATTATCATAATTAATTATCTCTTTTATATCCGGTCATTTCGTATTAATGCACATTTAAGTGTAACTGTCATACCTGGATATTTTGGAATTAGAGCGTGAGCTCCATCACACTTTCAGATCGACAGTGCACGTGGCAGCACAAAGTATTATACTACAGTTTGATTTTTATTAGATTTGCATTATTACTTAATGCAAATCTCTTCTGATCAGTAACCTTTAATAGACCGACCTTTCTTAAACTATTAACGAGAGAGTGAAAGAAGGGCAGAGATGACGTCGGTGTGTTTTTCTGTCATTGATGTGATTATTATACAGCCTCTGTTCAGCCTAAGTCCTTGGGAGCACCATGGATAAACTGATGATTCTGCTTTAGTCATTATTTATGGTTTTGCCGCATTTGTGCAATAAAGGTGAACCCACTGAGGGGAATAACCGCTCACTGGTATCCTGGGAAATAACCGCAGTATCTTGTTATTTCCTCTGTCTGATGGATAAAAACATGACTCTCTGTGTGCTGTTGTCGTTCTGGTTGAAATTGTGACGATATGAAAACAAGCCGCATGAATGCTCATCGTCATACAAATAGAATTTGCATTTGTATGTACGTGATTTTCACCAGGACTTCAGAACACATCACATGACAGTTTGAGGGTCTCTCTCCCCCTAGAAACTTGAATTCTTGACTCCTTTAATCCAGTCCGATACCAGTATGACTCTTCAGAGAGCGGTTTACTTCCAAAATGTCTTCGATAATCTTTTAAGAGACAGTCGATTAGTACCCACTGCAACTGCTGTGAATGATATTCAGTCATTTGAATCTAAATATACGTACGTAAACTAAGCAGAGGAGATGTTCCTCTAGCTGTTAGTCAGAAGGAGATATCACCCAGGGCAATAATGTTAGAATAAAGAAATACTGTATCTCACAGAGTCTCAACATTGCTGGATATATATACATACACACACACACACACATACACAAACACACACACATGTATATATAAAAGAACGAATGTTACATCAAACTTGAGCTCCCATTGAAATTACCCACCTCTGAAGCAGGCTTTATTGAATTCTGAAATGAAACTGCCCGTGGCATAAACATGTTTGTCTGGATCACAGCCCCACAGCAGAGAAGTGTCATGTTTTTTTTTCCTCTCCCCTCTCTCTCCTCGCCTTTTATGAGAAAGCCCAATGATTCATGGGAGAGTTGTAATTCACATGCACCATCCATTCTAACTTGGCTTCTAAAAGTAGAAAGACACCCCACCTTTGTCAATAAACCTCCCACTCTCGCACTACCTTGTGGCTGACAGTCTCTCTGGCTCCATCAGACGGTGCCATGTGTACGGCCGTCTGTGTGCGACGTTGCCGATAACATGGCACACGCGTCTGATCATGGGAAACAACCAAAAACTGTTGTGGGCCGAATCCCTCTCCTTCCATGGTGTGTTCCTGACCTGTGTCCCGCCACCGGTGCATCATTAAAGCCGTGTTCCATCCCCTCATTCCTCAGTGGTGTTTCAGTTTTACGCGGTCATGTCCACGTTCCCTCCAAAATCTGTCATGAGTAGCTGTAGGCTGCAAGAGTCAGTGTGACATTCCACCCTTGCTTTGACGTCTTCACTAAAGCATGCACTTCACATTTCATCAGGATTTTGAAATTCTTTTCTGCTTATTTTTTTTGGAGCAAAATGTTCTTGATGGTGGTTTTTAGTTGGTTGTGACTTATTTATTTTAAAGAAAAATTGCACTTTTTATTCTGGAACCTGAAAATGAATGCTGAACAATAATACCTGCCTTACGCGGTTAAATTTAATGGATTCACCTTTTTTTTTTTATTTCCAGGGTCCTGATTCGCGAGCTGAAGCGCTTAGAGAACATCAGCCAATCGCCATTCGCCTCTCACATCACCAGCAGTCTTCAGGGACTCTCCACCATCCATGCGTATGGAAGAGGGCATGACTTCCTCCAGAGGTGAGTATAATGGTGCGAGTCAGAAATGGAGATGATTAAACTTTAATTTTATCTTATCTCTTGTAGTTTTTTCCGCCTGCTCCCTGGTTAGTAAATATACCTGCGCTCACATGGGACAATAGAGATGTGCTTGGTTTTTTTTTTTTGCTCCACTTGCAGTCGGTTTATCTGTGTTTGTTTATGTTTTTTTTTTCCAGATATCAGGAGTTATTGGACACGAACCAGGCCTCTAACTACCTCTTCAGCTGTGCGATGCGTTGGCTGGCTGTCCGACTGGACCTCATCAGCATCACCCTTATCACTGCTGTAGCTCTTCTCATTGTCTTCATGCACAACCAGATACCTCCAGCCTATGCAGGCCTGGCCATTTCCTATGCAGTGCAGGTTTGTGAACAAACGTGTGTAGTGGCACAAAAGGGATGAAAACAGTGGCAGCCCTAGTTGACTAAAGGCTGAAAAACTGATGATTTAAAGCCGTAGATAGGATAGGAAATGTCACAAAGTAAAGCCACTTCATTTTTAACAGCTTCCATAAAAATTCCCTTTGAAAAGGTAATGCGGCATATGGCGAAAGCGCCACTCGTCGCCCCACATCATAAATTTATTTCCTGTCTGGCAGCAGAACATAATACACCAGCCTTCTGAAAACTAACTTTGAAAGACTCACTATAGGCAGACTCCAAAACTCTTACTGGACTAGCACCAAAACAATGCTGCAAACAACTTTTAATGCATTGCTTTATGTAGTTACATATACTTCCTCTTTTTCAGAAGAAAATATCAGTGCAAGTGTCTGTTCCCAATATATTAAACAGCATTCCTTTTATTAAACTGCGTGTTTCAGGAAAAAGATATTGTCTTATATCTGTGTGACTACGATTATATATGACTCAGGGTAGAGCTTTTCATTAATGTGGAAAAAAAATGCTTGAAAGCCAAAAATATGTTAGTCACAAATATATTTTTCTTCTTGCGAAGAAAAGTTTAAATCATCGGGAGTCAAACCCAGATTTAATGAATTCGACATACTCTGAGGTTTTGTTGTTGTAATCTGTAAGTTCTCATGTGACCAGTAGCTTATGTCACTGAATTGGCAAAATAGATTACTGATTAAGCTAAACGCATTTATGACTTCTCGTTTAGCCACTGTTGCAATAGCTCGACTCTCTAAATTAACAGTGAATGCTTGTCACATAAAACTAACTAGTTACTTTATTGTTGAACAGGCCAACGTTTGGTTTTATTATTTTTAAAGGCACATGCTGTAGTGCATGTCATCATCAATAGAGTCATGGCGGACAACTGAAATCAGTTAGCTGGAAGGCGAAGCAGCCGTATCAGCAAATCTGTTTACAAGGCTGCAAATTCTTCGATGTTTTCCTGCTCGTCCGTGGGCGTGGAGCGAGTCATGTTGCCCAGCGTGTCATAGTCATCGGTGTGACAGTTTTAATCATTAACCTTCCACTTGTCTGCTTCTCTTTTATCGCCTGCAGCTGACTGGCCTGTTTCAGTTCACGGTGAGGCTCCTCACAGAGACCGAGGCTCGGTTTACATCAGTTGAGAGGATCAATCATTATATAAAGGTAAGAGCATTGATTGGCACAGTGAGGTGGATTATGTGGCACTCAGACTTATTATCCAAGGTCACCCAGACAGGGACACGTCACACACACACACAGAGTGCGGCCCGCTAATACAGAGCTGTTGGCATGTCCATTGTCGGGTTTTGTGTGTTTTGTTTTGTGCGTGTGCAATCAGCACGATACGTGAGATGTGTGACACAGCAGGAAGCAGATAGAAACTCAGCTTGAGGTATTAACACACTCAGGAGCACATGACAGGGTTTGTTTCACGCAGCCGTCAAACCACCAAGATATGAAAATCCACTTTTTCCGCTTCTGTGCAACGAAAAGCTCACAGGGACAAAATCACTGCAAATCAGTTTGGGGGCATGCACCTCCACGGAGATTTAAAGATTAACGCCAGACACTATCATTGTCCCTTATCGCAGAGTTTGGAGTGTGAGGCGCCCCGACTCAGTCCTGAGGGAAATCGTCCTGCCCCCTCCTGGCCCCAGCAGGGAAAGATCACATTTCAAAATGTAGAGATGCGTTATCGTGACGATCTGCCGCTGGTGCTTAAGAACCTGTCCTTCGCCATCCTGCCTGAGGAGACCGTCGGCATTGTGGGCCGTACAGGATCAGGTATGAGTGAGGCTTTCTGCTCCCCTGCCAGCAGCATCTTCAGCTAATGTTCATATCTGTTTTTGACTGGTGCACACATTTGTTCACAACATCTTCTCAATGCTTTTGCAGGAAAATCCTCTCTGGGTGTAGCTCTGTTCAGACTTGTGGAGCTGTCAAAAGGCTCCATTATCATTGATGGGATCAATATTGCCCGGATGGGTCTGGATGACCTACGGAGCAAGATAGCAATCATTCCTCAAGAACCGGTGCTCTTCATCGGCACAGTCAGGTAATCCAATCAGAATTACTTTATTGTTCTCGTTTTAAAAGTACGTTAGTGACTAATAAAGCAGAGCATAGAAAATGAAATTAAACATCCAGCATTTGGAAATAATACACCCACTCTCAGTCAAGGTCCTCAGTGCAACAGTTTGATCTGAATAGGTTTTCAACTGGTCATTGAAATGTGTGTGTGTGTGTGTGCGTGTGTGTGTGTGTGTGCGCGCGCGCGTGCGTGTGTGTGTGTGTGTGTATGCGTGATGCGTGATGCTCCTTTCTCATACAGTTGGTTTATCCCTTCAGCAAACAGGGCTGTGCCTTCGGTCAACTTGCCCATTTAAACCTACAATATATGTCGTCATACATCACAATTAACAGGATGTATTATACATGTTAGTTTGTGATCCTGGTCAAAAACAAACACTCCACTATTTGCCTACTCCCAGGGTTTGGCTTTAGTGTTTTTGGCAGTTGAGGATTTGTTGTCTTGTCCTAATCTTTAATCCAATTAATGAGCAAAAAAATGATGGTTTGTTTTCTAATAGGACTAATTTAGACCCGTGGGATCAATACTCAGATTCTCAGGTATGGGAAGCTCTGGAGAAGACTCATATTAAAGACATGGTAAGTTGTCAAACACACGATGCTACATTCTGCATTGTGTGAATGGAATAAGCCCCTCTCATTGATCTTCATATCTCTATATACCTGTGTCCTTAGGTGAGTCAGCTGCCTCACTCCCTGTACTCAGAGGTGACGGAGAATGGAGAAAACTTCTCAGTGGGAGAGCGACAGCTGCTCTGTGTGGCCAGGGCAATGCTGAGGAACAGCAAGGTATTGATTATATAAACTGCTACTTTATTATCATAATTATTTGGCCCATGTGATTATGGTTGCAGCTCAAGTAAGAGATTCTCCTTAGCTTTTTTTTAAATGCATAAACAGACGGCTCAGTTTGTGTCCCTGCATGTGATAACATTGACACCTGGTGGTATGCACCAAAACTGCATCTCACAAACAGCATTAAGTTCATGGAGAAGTATGTTTTTTAATATTCTGTAAATCATACTCCATAGTTTTGTGAAGCTGTGTTGTTTATTTTTTATTGTCTTTATTATTTAATTGATCAGAAAAATAACTCCTCACCTGTTGTTTTTTTTAATTATTATTATTTTAGGTTCTTTTACTGGATGAGGCAACAGCAGCCATCGACACAGAGACCGATCGCCTCATCCAGGAAACCATTCGCTGTGAGTTTGGCAGCTGCACCACTCTCATCATCGCCCACCGTCTCAACACAGTGATGAGCTGCAGCAGGGTCATGGTCCTGGACAATGGCCAGGTGTGTATTCATGGACCATGACTGATTGCACAATCACACACACAGTTCAGCCCCTCAGTTAAAAGTCATACCTGAAGTATCTGCTTTGCTGTGTGAAAATAGTTCCTTTGAGGTCATGGATTAGATAAGACTATTTACTTAGGCAAAAGCCAACGTTTGATTAAAGCAGTAAACATAAAACGTGTACAATTGATCACCAGTTTCAGTGTCACAGTTTTTGTCTCTTGCCAATAGGTTGAGTGTATTTGAGTCTAAGGATTCATTAGTGTCAGTGAAACACGATAGATGCATTAATAAAGATGAGATTCCAGGTGTGAATTTCGTTAGTTGCCATGGTGAACATGTAACTCTGCTCCCTGGACTCCCTGTAATGCAGTGCCAGGGAGCAGCCAATTTTTATTTGGACATTAAAGAAGATGAATTATGTTTTTATTATCCAGCAGCCCTAAATGCTCTAACACTGAATGATGCATTTGCAGCCTTGATGGTTTGTTTTCCTGTTCACCTGCTTTTAAGGTTTTACTCTGGTGTGTTTTGTCTTTGTCTGCTTTGCCTGTACTTTACAATATTCAATATTTAAAATTTCAAAACCAGTTATATAGTTTGAGCAGTCAATATTTATGTAAGCGGTGGTACATTTACGTTATCAGTCAGCATCAGTTTGTTGTTCACCAAAGCATGACGAGGCAGTCTGAGGACAATATTTTACAGACATCAATATTATTCTTATATGCTCCTTATGAAAGATAACCTTCTTTGCAATATTGCATTGAGTGAACGTGAATGCATTGAACATTAGATTTTATATGTTGATGCTGATTTTGTTTTTCTTATAGATTTTGGAGTTTGACAGCCCCACTGCTTTGCTGGCAGATGAAAACTCAAGATTCAGAGCCATGATTGAAGCATCAGAAAGCCAAATCCAATAAAAGATGTAGGGCCTGAAGTTTGGCTGTGGGCTGTAGCACCATAAAATATTCAGTGGAGTTCCGCAATTGCACAAAAAACACAATTATCCCAATCCTGCCATGGTGTGAAAGTGATGTGTTAGGATATACACAGGCTTTTGCAATAGCTGCTTAATGTAACAACGTCTATTCATTTCCACACCAAAGACCCAGGGACCATATTTTTGAAGGATTCATGAAATCTAACTATGCAAAGAAGAACATATAGGCCTCCTGTTCATGGTCATCATGTCACAGGGGTTGTTTCTTGGAGAAAACAAGCAAGGACTGTGATATTAGCACTTTATTTTTCTTGGAGACGCTTTTAAAAACTTGTGGTGCTTCATTTTCCCTTGTAAGTTGGCCAATCGGTGATTTCACACTAGTTTTAATAAGTTTATTTATGGGACTGCAACCTCTTAGTGCATCTACTCACTGTTAAGGAGGGAATGCTATAGACCAGAATAATATTAATATACTTTCAGGCATCATTGACATTTTTTAAGTTATTGTTGATACAATGTGTGTCTGTAGATTAGATTTTAGATCGCATGCAAGTACAGTGTTTTAAAATCAGTCAGCATTTCCTCTAAATCCAGTTGCTGGAGTTTAAAATCTGCACATTATTATTTTTCATGATATTTTATTTAATTTTTTTCCCAGCAAGGAAAACTCAGCCATAGTTGAGCGAAGTACGTTATATAACTGTAATTTAAGTTTTAAACCATGGTACAACTTGCAACAAAGCTGAAACTGATGAACATCAGGATGTGTCTTTTAAATGTTGTGTTTTCACAAAGCTGAGGATTGTAAACTTCTGCCTTAAGTATGTGCTGTACAATCATTAAGAGTGCAATATACTATTGCAGTGATACAGTTTTCAAAATTGCCTTTGTACACTTGGGACTGTTATATTGCTATATATATATATATATATATATATATATAAACTTTGTATGTGTTTGGTTTATTTTAAATAAAGGTATTTTTTGTACAAGCTGATTCTTGGTGTATTTGCTGATTCACTAGACTAACAGTGGTTAAACATCACTGTCATCAGCTTGTCAGAAAACCCATTTGCACAGCAAAAACACTGCACCTGAAACTCCTCCCTGTGACATATGTTGGTGTGAACACCATAGGTGTAACCCAGAAACGGTTACAGTGACATATGTTAAAGTACACAAAAGTCTTATTCCTTTACTTGGGCTGCAGATCGGACATGATCACATGCTCTTAAATACATACATAAATGTCCTGTCCTGAGATCAACAGTGTGTAGTGGTGTAAGTGTGGTAGTTCACTTTACATGCTGCAACAACATTACATAACCTAATCTTCTTAGTTTGCCATTAGCTGCCTGTAATACTGGCTGCTCCCTAATGTATGTATATGTGTGTGCACATACATTATGTTTGTGATGCAAATGTTTGTTTTCCTGGTTTATTGATCTGTCAGTCAAACATATTTAATTGCCTTCCTGCATTATTATTTATTATTATTAATTTGAGCTGTAAATATTTATTTGAGTATTTGCTTGAAAACAACCCATCCATAATCCTTTTAACTCTGTGTCTGCAGGAAAAACAGAGGTTACTGTGTGGTATTCCAATTAATCATGATAAATATTCCTTGCCTTTTTTTTCAAGCAATGAAACCAAGGAAACAAATTAAAATTACAAAATATAATACTATGTCAGAATAAAAGAGCAATGTATTTTTTAAAACGAAATTTCAAAGTATTTTTTTCACAGTTTTACATTGGTTGCATTTGGGTATATTGGATAATTGTATTTTTTAATCCTCCAAGTTGTGGTTGTACCCAAGTCGTTTTAACACTTTATTTTGAAAACCGGACATCAGCCCGCCCTGGGTACCACAATAGTAATAGTAGGGGCGCACTCCAAAATTATGGTCAGCTTGTTTTCCGTTCAAAGCCAAATGACGGCTGCTCTGACCTGCAGTCTAAAACGAAAAGTCAGATCACTATGTCTGTGTCCACAGAAAACAAATTGCTGACGTAAAAGTTAAATTTTGTCACCAAACGTAGTTGCTGTGAATCCCTGCACATTTTAAGCGACTTTACGGAAATCCTGTTGCTCGTCAGAAGCCACATACCTGCCTAACACCGCTGAATGAAATTAAATAATAAAAACTACATATTATAAAAATTCCATATAGTAATATCTGGGTGTAGCATTTTAGTAAATTGTCTCTTTACTTTGCGCATGAAATAGCGTCCCTTGATTTTATTTTGAAGTGGGCAGCGGAAGTGTGTTTGGTTGTAGTAGCTCGGCTCAGGCTGCCGAGGAAGAGGAAAGACCTGGCTGTGTGATGCCGCTGGATGATGGCTGCCTTCGGGATCCTAAGTTACGAACACCGGCCATTAAAGCGGCCACGGCTGGGCCCTCCGGACGTTTATCCCCAAGATCCGAAACAAAAAGAGGTTCGTTTATTACGATGCGCGGTCAAAGCGGCGGGCAGCGGCGTTTTTTGGGAGAAAAAATTAGGCGAAGAACCTGTGCGAGCTAACACCAGCTAGCCCGTGTAGCCCCTCTAAACGATTCGGGCCTGCCAATAACAATGAACAGCACCTAGTTGTCAGTTTGTTAGCTAGCTTACCAGGTTATTTGGAAAACAACCAGCTCGTTAGGTGACGGAGTTGGCTAAGCTAGCTCATCGTCTGGCGGATGCTATATAGATTATAATAAACTACAAGGAGTATTTAGGTTTGTTATAGAACACAAACAAACAATGAGCAGTCACGCACAATGTAAACAGATTTTTGCACAGTGCGTGACTGGTAATTGTTAGTTTTAAGAACGCTTTATGTTTTTGTATAATAGGTGAACATTTGCGAAAGCTGCACAGCCAACCTTTATGTTAAGTACGAGTGTAATTTAAGATAAATTGTCACAGCTCGGGTTTTTAATTGGAGTTTGGCCTGGCTGAGTAGTGCTGCCGGCTCCTGGTCTAATGTTACCCTGAGATAGTCTGTTGATGTGGACGAAAAAAACCAAAGACTTTACCATTAGAAAGTCTCTCGTTGTGTCTGCAGATATATTTAATAAAGACTTGGTGACATTTCACTATAGTCAGTGAATTCTTCAGGTGTTACCAGTCTAGCACACATGATTTTCTCTTACAACTAAACATGACATATAATCAGAAATACTGTACAGGGACACTAGTATCTATACGATTCTGGGATTATATTCATTGAAATGTGTGTTTTGCTTCAGGATGAGTTGACTGCACTGAATGTCAAGCAAGGATTCAATAACCAACCAGCTGTGTCTGGTGATGAGCATGGCACTGCCAAAAATGTCAACTTTAACCCTTCAAAGGTAATGACTCTTTGTACTTTCGCTGCCTACTGAGCTACTAGTTTCATTTTTGTGTTTGTGCATCTGATCGATTTGTTCGTTCCCTCGACGTTTTGCAGATCAGCTCAAACTTCAGTAGCATTATTGCGGAGAAGCTGCGTTACAACACGTTTCCAGACACTGGGAAGCGTAAGCCACAGGTCAACCAGAAGGATAATTTCTGGCTCGTCACGGCAAGGTCACAGAGCTCCATCAATAACTGGTTCACGGACTTGTCAGGGACGAAACCTCTAACACAGCTGGCTAAAAAGGTAAGACTCCTTCACCATAGAGTGTGTTTTCATACTGATTTAAATGGCAGTGAAGTAAAATGAGCTACACTGAGCGTGGGGTTATGGGATAATCATTGCTGTTCTTTGCATTGAAGTCTCTTGTGCTTTCATGAGTTTCCTGCTGATTTCCAGTATTTGCATTCTGAAAACAGCAGGAAACTCTTGCACAGGAAATCAAACTGCACAGAACTGACGTTAAGTGTTTTCCTAAAAAACAAATCATAGCTTTGCCGATAGAGATGAAATTACAATCCTACTACTTGAATGAACACACATGACAATAAAGTGGTCTTTCTTCACCGTTCCACCATTTTCCAGCCACTTTGTTTAGGGTTAGGGTAAGGTTGTTTACATGCTGAGTGCGAGCATGTTAGCATTGCTAACGTTACACAAGTCTAGACAAATTGCAGCTGAGCCTACATCCAGGTGAGACTGACAGAGTTCAGCTTAGAATGAGGAACGTGGAACTGGTGTCTCAAATTTACATCCTGAAACACTGTGGAGAGCAATGACTGTTACAGCCTAACAGGGTGGAAAATATGCAGTTAAATACTTGGTTGGTTGGATGGTTTTTTAAATCTGACAGAATTACTTTGGCCCCTTTTTCTTTGTCAATGGTGGTGCTTTGACAGAAATATTCTTGGTGTTTTTCGCTCAGCAGTTCTGATACATATGAAAACTACCCACAGGTTCCAATCTTTAGTAAAAAGGAGGAGGTGTTTGGATACTTGGCTAAGTACTCGGTCCCTGTAATGCGTTCAGCGTGGATGATCAAGATGACTTGTGCGTATCATGCAGCAATCACAGAAACTAAAGTCAAGAAGAGACACGTGATTGATCCTTGTATAGGTAAGCAAGTGAAGAAGGTAACTAGTCATTTTTTAAAAAGAACTGTCTTCATGTAATGAGGCTTATAAAATGGGAACTGTTAGCCAAAATATACAACTGTGTATACTTTGGTTCTTTTTGAGTAGAGATGTGTGACTAGTTTTTTCTGTATTTCTGTGGCCTTTAAATAATTTTTTTTCCTCTGTGTGTAGAGTGGACCCAGATTATAACGAAGTACCTGTGGGAGCAGCTTCAGAAAGTGGCTGAGTTTTACAGACAGTTTCCCAGTCAGGGTTGTAGTTCACCTCTACCAGCCACTCCTGCTGACGTTGACACGGCCATGAAGCAGTGGGAATACAACGAGAAGCTGGCCATGTTCATGTTTCAGGTCGGTTCACCCTTAACTCTGTTGCAGAACAGTCTTGGATTCCACCGTTACCATAATGTTGCCAGTGTTGAAGAACATTTGTGCTTTTCTGTCTGTGGACAGGATGGCATGTTGGACAGACATGAGTTCCTGACATGGGTGTTGGAGTGCTTTGAGAAGGTTAGACCTGGTGAAGATGAGCTTCTCAGACTCCTCCTGCCTCTTTTGCTACAGGTACACTCGCCTGTCAATATTATCATCTCTTCATCTTTACATAATATCACATCACTACTCTTGCACCAATACAAGATGTTTGTGAATCTTTCACATATCTGTGCATAGTCTTCCTTACTAACCACACTGTATTACATCTAATTACTAATGCAGCTGTCAACAGTTTAGCATTAGCCAGTTGTGTGTCTTTGTCTACAGCCCCTTGGCAGTGTTGACCTTTGCTGACAGCGGCCTCTTAGGCCCACAGCCATATTTTTTTATTGACAAAGTTGAGTGCTGTTTATGGACACAGAGTGCTGTGGGTCATGCTGTGAATCTCTCTTCCATCCTGCAGTACTCAGGGGAATTTGTACAGTCGGCTTATTTGTCACGGAGGCTGGCTTACTTCTGCACACGTCGCCTCAACCTGTTGCTAAGCGACGGGAGCCTAGGCCCTGGCACAGGAGGACATCCAGCTCATGGAATCTTGACACAACAAGGTAACGCCCTGCCTCCCACTCCGACCTCCCAGCCCGCCGGAGGGAACCAGCCCCAGACACCCTTCACGGATTTCTACCTCTGCCCTCAGCACAGGCCTCTGGTGTTTGGTCTTAGCTGCATGTTACAGGTATTATACTTTTAATTTGATACATAAATCACAAAAATAATTTCAAAAAATATAAGACAAGACTTAAACTGCCTCACTTACTTACTTGGTGTCTGTGTCTTCTTTTCATCGCATCAGAGCATAGTGTTGTGTTGTCCCAGTGCTCTGGTGTGGCATTACTCCCTAACAGACAGCAGAAACAAGACTGGCTCCCCTCTCGACCTCCTTCCCATCACCCCATCCAGCTTACCAATGCCAGGAGGCAACACAGCCTTCACACAGCAGGTATCTCCATCACCATCGGTGTAGTGTTGTTTTGCTTCTCCATTTATTTTGAGACTAATTACAGATGTGTGTGTGCACAGCACAAAGGGTTCTTATTTGGTGTTGCTTATTTGCAAGGTGATTTTACTACCCCTTTTGGGATATCATGAAACTAAATATTATAATGTGTTACTGCGGAACAGGTCATAAAACAGAACAAATCTGTCTGCATAGAAAATACTAACAATGTCTGAATCAGAATTAAAGCTTGCCACAGCAATTTTTTTGGACCAGATCAAAGTATATACCAGTCTTCTAATAAACACAGTTGGGGATATTCTGGTAATGGTTTGATGTAACCACTCTTTGCTGTTTTTTCCAATGAATTTGTGAGGATATTTTTATTTTGTTCCCTGAATCTCTTTTTACCGCAGGTCCGTGCGAAACTGAGAGAAATTGAGGAGCAAATTAAAGAGCGAGGCCAGGCAGTGGAGTTCAGGTGGTCATTTGATAAGTGCCAGGAGACCACAGCTGGTAAGAACAGCTCCTTTATCTCTGCAGACGCCTGTCGACATGAAGACATTTGGTGGAGGGAAAACAAGGTCAGGGTTTGAGATGATTTTTGTAATCTGTTGCCAGGGTTCACAATTGGAAGGGTTCTGCACACCCTGGAGGTTTTAGACAACCACAGCTTTGAGAAGTCTGACTTTAACAACTCACTGGATTCGCTGTACAACAGGATATTTGGGTCAGGCCAGAGTAAAGATGGCCATGAAGTAAGGATTTATTCTCTTCTTATGTATTATTTATAAATGAGATATCATGTGGCATTTTTTGTGGATCAAAAATAAACTTGAAGTGTGAGCTAGGCAAATATCATTAGCTGCGCTGATGCCATGTAATTACCGATCATCAGATTATAAAAGGTGGCCTGTTTGAGCTGTATTGTCTCATAACGCATACTTCTGCCCAGATGTCCCCAGATGATGACGCCGTGGTGACCCTGCTTTGTGAATGGGCAGTGTGCTGTAAGCGCTCTGGCAGACACAGGGCCATGGTGGTGGCCAAGCTGCTGGAAAAGCGACAGGCTGAAATAGAAGCAGAGGTAAGAGATGCACAGCCTTAGGATGGCGTCAGATGCATTATCTTTTGCTTTGTTTACACACCCTTCAATTTTTTTTGTAGTAGTCAGTTTCATTTGATCCGATGCACAGCCTAACTGACTTCTCAGCAGTTGTGTTTACATGCTCAGTGAAAGGATTTTTTAGACTTACATAGCTACATTCAATATGTCACCAGAAAAAAAAAATCGAATATCTACATGTGAAAACAATTTGGACAAATCCTCTTGCTTTATCCCCTTTGACCTGTCAGACTCATTTTCCGATTGGATGGATGCTGATCCCAAGAGTTTGAAAGTCTCACAGACTGTGCCGTCATGTCTGAAAATATCAACCTGTGATATAGATCTGCTCTGCAGTGCTTGAGTTTGTGTTCCTCCACTCACTCTTAAAGGCTTTTTGAGATGTGTTGACTTGTGTGTTGTGTGTTTGCAGAGGTGTGGTGAGTCAGAGGTGGTGGATGAGAAAGGCTCTGTGTCATCCGGCTCCCTCTCAGCCGCCACACTACCAGTCTTTCAGGATGTTTTGCTGCAGTTCCTTGATACCCAGGCCCCCACACTGAGTGAGTTTTTTTTTTTTCCCGCTCTTTTATTCTCTGCTGCGATGATATTCGAATGATCTCAGTCTGTTATTAAAGGAACTTCATATCCTTTTGTCTTTGCTTCTGATTTGATCACGCTGCGCATATTTATTATAAATTATTTGGCAGGGGAAGCCTGCTGTTGAATTATTCAAATCATCTTCTCCTCTCTAGCTGAGCCTGGGAATGAAAGTGAACGAGTGGAGTTTTCCAACCTGGTCCTGCTTTTCTGTGAACTCATCCGTCACGACGTCTTTTCCCACAACATCTACATGTGCACACTCATTTCCCGCGGCGACCTGGCTTCTGACTCCCGCCTACCACGCCCACGGTCCCCCAGCGACGAGCCCTCTGATGAATCAGATCGCAAGGAGCAGGATGCAGGCAGCAGTGTCAAGATGGAGGCATGTTGGAGTCATCTTTTGTTGTTTGGCGTTGAATGTGATGAGTCATTGGTGCTGCAGAATAAAGTAACAGCTTGGTGTTAAAGGTTAACGTGAAATAATGGTTTATTCAACAGGATACCGGTCTGTCGGAGTCTATGGAAATCGATCACAACTCCAGTGCTAATTTTGATGAGGTAAGCAGCACATTTATTGATTTGTGTTCTTGCCATAAAATGCATGCATAAATCTAATTTGATGTTAAGTGTTTTTCTTCGTCAAATGTTTATCACCTCTAAAAAATGTGACATTCGTGCCCTCACAGATGTTCTCCCCTCCGATGCACTGCGAGTCAAAGGGCAGTCCATCTCCGGAGAAGTCAGCTCCAGAGCAGGACAGCAAGGCAGGCTGTAAGGACAAGGGCATGGACCCGGCTTTCCCTCAGCTGTACGAGCAACCCCGCCACATTCAGTATGCCACTCATTTCCCTATTCCTCAGGTGAGAACACTCATATTTTGACAATGAGAAAGAATTTCCTGTTAATTGCTCTACTGGGTTGTTATGAGAAAGATGTTTTCTTAAGACAGAACAGTCTTGATATGTAAGATACAAAATGTGACCCAATTCTATTGGTTTTCATGAAGAATCTAATGGAAAGTATGATTTTTGTCTACAGCATCTTTTAAAGCCTGTCCAAGAAGAATATTTTGTTTCTTTTATCTTTTTAATTGCTGTTTCCCTTGTTCTATCTGTGAAGCACTTAATAACTTCAGTGCAGCTTTCTGACATTTCTCTGTTCAACTGTTTGTTTTTTTCTTAAATAGTATAATGTTCATGCCCACTACGCACAGCAATTATTTCGGCATGTGGGAGTAAATGTTAGGAAAGCCAGAGAATTTCATTTTTTGAATTTTATCACCTTGGCCTTAATGTTCGTTTAACGCTGAATGTTGACTGATAAATTATCAAGTATTCTGTTAGATGCAGCATATGCACCAGTGTGCTGTTGTATTCCTCAGGTTATTGTGTGCATCCAGATTATAACGGTGTTTCTTTTTGTCTTTGTTCATAGGAGGAAAGCGCCAGTCATGAGTGCAACCAGCGGTTAGTGGTCCTATACGGCGTGGGAAAACTGAGAGATGAGGCGCGACACAGCATCAAGAAAATCACCAAAGACATCTTGAAGGTGCTCAACCGCAAAAGCACAGCAGAAACAGGTAACTCGTTTTTTTATAAGCTTTTGACTGATACTCTATGTCCCATGTTCCCCATTTAGCTGATACATCACATTACCATAGCTGCGGGTGTGCAGTTTGTCTGGCAGCCAGCTGCTGTTTAAGATTACGTTTCATCAATTTTATTTCACCCACTTTTCACATCAAGTAATAAAAATGATGTCAGTCAAATTGCTTTAAAGTTTTCTGTACATGTGAACTGATTTATTGAGTGGAGCTAACCTTCATCTGTCTGTAAAATATCAAATGCATCACATTAAGTATAATGGTTTGTTTTGGAAAGCAGGAGCTCTGTCATTCTTGCTATCTTATAAAACATAGCTCACGTCCACAGTAATGGTTTCCCAGCGTGGCCAGTCCAGCTGTTATTCTTCTGAGAACTCTCTTCTCCGAATATTTTGCATTTGTATTCATTTTCTCCTGCCCGTAAGAGAGCATTCTTTTTTCTTTCTTTATCGACCCCTGGGGGGTTGCATCACATCTTCTTTCCACCCGATTTCTATGCTAATAGCTCTCATCTGTTCACAGATAGGTTATCTCACATACATGTGACCTTATTAAGGTGATGTAAGGGGTTCACATTTATAATTGCATAGATTGGAGTGGTTTGTGCCAACCTAGCACATTCCTGTCCCCTCATGATGACCTTCAGCTCACAACTGTGTTTCTCGTAAATGGAAAGCACCGTTTTCCTTGACTTTAGGTGCCTTTTATGGCTGTGCCTTTTGCGGAATAGCTTTAAATCTAAGGAGCCTGGAAATAGGATAACAGGCCACTGGCTTTACTTAATTTTACGCCTGATCCATTTCAGGAGGCCAGAACAGAATATCGCTGACCAGCGCTGAGATGCAGCTTCTCCCTTACTTTACTTTTTTTTTTTTTTTACTTTTCCCTCATAAATAGGAGGGGAGGAGGGACAAAAGAGGAAGAGGAGTAAGCCAGAGGCTTTTCCTACTGCAGAGGACATCTTCTCCAAATTCCAGCACCTCTCCCACTTTGACCAGCACCAGGTCACCTCGCAGGTGAGACCAGGCAGCCTCAGCAGCCACAGGCTGATTTCATGCAAATACATGTAGCCTAAAACAAGAACGTTCCCAAGGTACCTCATTTGAATCTAAATGTAATTTGAGTGTGATTTAATTTCTCTTGTGGGCTGTCTGAATAAAATTTGAATGGGTAATGCACTCAGGTGGCTGCAACTTGGAAAACCCAGCAGACCATAATGTATTAAAATATGTGACAGTCCAGGTGGTAACTGAGAATGTCATTGATCCCAAATGCAATAAAGTCATAGTTTATAAAATATAAAACACATAGCATTTGCAAATAATTTCACAATTTCATTGGCAGATCTCAGGTCTGCATGAAACTAAAACAGATTCAAAAAAGGTGATGTGGTCAAAAGCTGTTCAGGGTTTTGCCCTGTTTTGTCAGATAATAGGCAATATTGTGTTTTTGTATGTTGATGACCATGTGATTCATTTGTTTGTGTGCAGGTGTCCAGAAATGTGCTGGAACAGATCACCAGCTTTGCCTTAGGGATGTCTTATCACCTGCCTCTCGTCCAGCACATTCAGTTCATCTTTGACCTCATGGAGTACTCCCTCAACATTAGTGGCCTCATAGATTTTGCTATTCAAGTATGAGCAATTTCATTATTAAACATCACGTCAGATGGGAAAAAATCCATATGAATCTATTTTCAGTCACTCCTTTTGGATTTACTTAAAGGCCACGACTGTGTGTGTTTTGCAGCTTCTGAATGAGTTGAGTCTGGTGGAAGCTGAGCTGCTGTTGAAGTCGTCCAGCCTGGTGGGCAGTTACACCACCAGCTTGTGTCTGTGTATAGTCGCTGTGCTGAGGCGGTACCACTCCTGCCTCATCCTCAATCCCGAGCAGACAGCGCAAGTTTTTGATGGGTACGTGCCTGACAAGCTATGTTGTTTGCCACAAGAAACCATTCATAGAAGAAAAAAAGTGGAAAAAAATAACAACGAGAGATTGGATTCTATCCCAAAGGGTTGTTGGCAGGGTTAAGATACAGGTTAAACGAATAATTAACACAATAAATAAATAAGTTTTGCTACAGATTAAAGATGCAAGATAGAATCCATAAGTGACCAAGATTTAGAAGTGCTGGTGGATGGAACAGTACCACTTTTTTCATCGAACACTTGGCAAGAGAGCAATAAGAAAACACAAAGACTGTCAGACATTTCCTTTCAATATGTATTGGAAGTAGTTGCTCTTGCAGCATTCATGTGGTTGTGTTCACAGGTTGCGCATCGTGGTGAAATCTGGTGTGAACCCAGCAGACTGCTCCTCTGCTGAGCGCTGCATCTTGGCCTACCTGTTTGATCTCTACACCTCCTGCAGTCACCTCAAAAATAAGTTTGGTGAGATCTTCAGGTAAGAATAAATCTGGTCTGAAAGACAGTTTTGATCTAATCCATTAAGAACATATGTTTGTGAGAAAGGGAAAATGTGTTTATAGAGAGTACACTATGCATGTACATATTTCTAATATTTTCATTCAGTGTTATGTACCATCCCTGTGCCCTGTACGTTAATGCATGTTGAACTTTATATTTGTTTTCTTGTAGTAACAGCAGCTTTAACTCTTTGTTCATTGTTCGTCTGTGTTCAGCGAGTTCTGCTCAAAAGTGAAGAACTCCATCTACTGCAACATTGACCCATCAGACTCCAACATGCTTTGGGATCCTGTGTTCATGATGGAGGCCATCGCCAACCCCTCCGCCCACAACTTCAACCACTCCATGGTGGGCAAGATCCTCAACGACAGCCCGGCCAACCGCTACAGCTTTGTTTGTAATGTGCTCATGGACGTGTGTGTGGACCACCGAGACCCCGAGAGGTGGAGTACTCTTGTTACCTTCATGTTGCGTCTATGTCATTGTTTATAACAGACTGTCAACTCCTTGTTGGACTGCGGTTGACACTGTGTAATGTTCCCACAGGGTAAATGATATTGGGATACTGTGTGCTGAGTTGACGGCTTATTGTCGCTCTCTGAGTGCCGAGTGGCTCGGCATCCTCAAGGCTCTCTGCTGCTCCTCTAACAATGGAAACTGTGGATTCAATGATTTGCTGTGTAATGTAGATGTAAGTTGTGGTCATTCTTTATATTGCTCTCAACCTTTTTCCTTGTGTTGTTACACAATTTTAATTTAGTCTGTGGACTATGGTTCAGATCCTTGCTGACTTTTGAAAGAATTATAGTTGAATTTCTCTCGACATCATAATTTGAAGAATAATATCATTTTATTATGTTTTCTCACTTCAACCTTATTTTAGAGTCTTATCATAAAGCATTCTTTTTAAAGTCAATCTCTACTCTTTGTGTCTTTCAGGTCAGTGATTTGTCCTTCCACGATTCCCTGGCTACTTTTGTAGCTATTCTCATTGCTAGACAGTGCCTTCTCTTAGAAGACCTGGTTCGCTGTGTAGCCATTCCTTCTCTACTCAATGCAGGTAAAGATGATTTTACATATACTCTTACACAAAAAAATCTGTTGACAGTGAAATCACTAACCAGTAACCAGATATCTACAACTTCCACCACCATCCATCACCTGCACTTATTTATTTCAACCATTCTGTTGATAATGGACACAAAGCCCCATTCAGCCATGCTGTTTGGTTGGATTTGGCTCATTTACACAACACAGCTGCACAGCCAGATGCCAACAGCTCTGGCTTGCGGTCAAGAGAACAGCTGTATGAAAATTCCACTTAATCCTGACCGATACAGGATCTATTTATACAAGGTTTAAATATCGATATGGGGCTCTGGTAGCCCATGCAAAATAATATATTTTTTATAATGACACTAATCAAACGTCCCTTCAGCCTGCAGTGAGCAAGACTCAGAGCCAGGAGCCAGACTCACCTGCAGGATTCTGTTGCACCTTTTTAAGACGCCACAGCGAAACCCTGTACCCCAAGATGGTGTGAAGTCAGGTGGGGAACACAACGAGAAATCTTATTACAGTTGTTTCAGTAGTTTTTCTGTTTTTTCTATGATTGTAATTTTTGTTCTTATACTGGTGTGATAACCAAACAGATAAATCAGCAGTTGGTATCCGGTCGTCTTGCGATCGCCACCTTCTCGCTGCCTCTCAGAACAGCATCGTTGTTGGAGCAGTGTTTGCTGTCCTAAAAGCTGTCTTCATGCTCGGTGAGTATGTCAGTGAAGTGGTCGTATTGATAATTCAAAGTTGGGACTTGTCATATAGTTTGTTTTTCTGGTCAGAGATTCACTCATGATGTTGCTGTTCGATCTTACTGGTGTGTTTTTGTTTTAGGTGATGCCGAGCTAAGAGGCTCGGGACTGTCACACCCTGCCGGTCTCGATGACATATCCGAGGGACGCAATGTCTCCATAGAAACGGCCAGCTTGGATGTGTATGCAAAGTATGTTCTGAAGACGATCTGCCAGCAGGTGAGAACACGAGTTGAAGTGACGTGAATTACATTAATGCACTAAATTGAACAACCACCGTTGTTCTATTCCTGAGAAATTAACCTTTTGCCCTGGATTTATCAACACACACTCTGCTCTGTTTAAGCTTTTTTACATAATTCTTTATCTTGATATGATATTTATCTATCTCTGAAATGACTGAGCTCTTTAAATCAAGATGGGATAATTGAGGTTCCCTCTTGTTCTGTCCTGTAGGAATGGGTGGGAGAGCGCTGCCTGAAATCTCTGTCTGAGGACAGCAGTGCCCTCCAGGACCCTGTGCTGGTGAACATTCAGGCCCAGCGGCTGCTGCAGCTCATTTGCTATCCTCATCGCCAGCTGGACAGTGATGATGGTGACAACCCACAGAGACAGCGAATCAAACGCATCTTACAGGTAGAAAATATATACAAATGAAGACATGCATATTCACCTTGATTATTGATCTCTGAAAAATATTAACTTTCTTGAATCAGAACTGTGAGGATTTGCTGGCCTCTACTGGCTGAATAAAGGATATTTGGAAGTGGCTTGCCAGTGCTGTGTTATGTGCATTTTATATATCTATATATATAACCTAAAGCATTTTGTTCTTCTTTGTAGAACATGGACCAATGGACGATGAGGCAGTCCTCGCTGGAGCTGCAGCTGATGATCAAACAGAGCACAAACAATGTAAGCTGTGGCTTCAGGTGCCAGGATGAAATATGAGCGGGTAATCTTTGTCTGAATTTATTCTGAATATCCCTCACTTAATATTTAATAGGAGCTCTACTCACTCTTGGAGAACATAGCCAAGGCCACTATTGAGGTATTCCAGAAATCAGCTGAGATGAACTCCAGTAACCCCTCAGGGAACGGCGCAGCTGTCCAAGCTGGCACCGCATCCAATAACAGCAGCACCGCAAGCAAGATAAAGCCTATTTTAAGGTGCGTACGTCTTTATAGGAGATAACTGATTCTTTTTGTTCTTACATTTTTATTCTTGGCTTAAGGTGCCGCATTTTTGACCTTGTCTGGGTTTAGATTTGTTGCAGTTAAAAACTTCTTATGAACAAAAACATAAATATATAATTTTATAATGACACACAATGGGTCAAATGTTAACAGTACAACATTCTTTTCCTTGTATGTTTGATTTGGATTCGGTGATGCAGAAGTCTCATCATTTTTGTTTACACTCTAATCTGCAGCTCATCAGAGAGGTCAGGTGTTTGGCTGGTGGCTCCGTTAATTGCCAAGCTGCCCACCTCGGTTCAGGGCCATGTATTAAAGGCAGCAGGAGAGGAGCTGGAGAAAGGACAGCACCTGGGCTCTTCCTCTCGTAAGGAGAGGGATAGGCAGAAACAGAAGAGGCAAGTGGCAGACTATTTTTCACACACTTTTATATTAGAAAACATTGGACTTGTTTATCCTGGTTCTACAAGATTAAAAACCTTTACTAGTATCAAGCAAATGGTATGGCAGAAAGAATGTTTTCATTTTGCTTCACTGTCACAGGCTGTGCTTCTTTATTAAATGAAGTTTGTCCCTTCCTCAGTATGTCTCTGTTGAGCCAGCAGCCGTTTCTGTCCCTGGTGCTGACCTGCTTGAAGGGGCAGGATGAACAGAGGGAAGGCCTCCTCACCTCGCTCTACAGCCAAGTGCAGCAGATTGTCACCAACTGGAGAGAAGACCAGTATCAAGATGACTGCAAGGCAAAGCAGATGATGCATGAAGCTCTGAAACTACGTCTGAATCTAGTAAGAATTTCTTGAACCAAAATTTATTTTGTTGATTTTTATATATTCATTAATTCTAGATTTTTTAATAAACATGCACACATGAAGAAACTAACTGTTGCCTCTCCTTACAAAGGTGGGTGGTATGTTTGACACGGTGCAGCGCAGCACCCAGCAGACAACTGAATGGGCAGTGCTGCTCCTGGACATCATCAGCAGCGGCACAGTGGATATGCAGTCCAAT
Source organism: Trinectes maculatus (assembly GCA_016785345.1). NCBI lineage: Eukaryota > Metazoa > Chordata > Actinopteri > Pleuronectiformes > Achiridae > Trinectes > Trinectes maculatus. The sequence continues at coordinate 365,955 of JAFBJQ010000898.1, forward strand.
AAGTGAGTGTTGGCTACAGAGAAAGGCCCATTCCAAAGTGCAGTCCACACAGTGTTCCTCTAATTGGACACTTCACTTGTTATTTCTAAACACAGATTGTTGCCTAACCAGTAATTGGCAACAATTACTGGTTACTTGATCTGCCTGACCCCTGTTTGTTTCTCTCCCACAGTGAGCTTTTCACGACCGTGTTGGACATGTTGAGTGTGCTGATTAATGGCACACTGGCCGCTGACATGTCCAGTATCTCTCAGGGCAGCATGGAGGAGAATAAAAGAGCCTATATGAACCTGGTTAAGAAACTCAGGGTATGAACAGCTTGTTTCTCAGCTACAGATGGGGCTTGGGTTCGACATGATTTTACTTTTACAAAGTGATATAATATATAAATATAAAATACCCTTTTGAATGAAGGGTATTCAAATATGTAATTCGCTAAAAGGTTTTGATTAGTTCTACAGTTAAGGACCATTTACTATTTGCTGTTTTTTATCTGAAATAAGGATAGATAGAGTATGATATCATGGGCTAAAAATAATACAATTTTATATTAAAAAACATTATAGCTCCTCTAGCAAAGGTAACAAATGTAAAACAATAAAAAAGATAAACAGAGAAACAGTGATTCGTTTGATTACATTTGGCTCATTATTTTGCATCCTGTTCAACACTGCTCCCATTTTATTTCCACAGAAAGAACTTGGAGATCGGCAGTCGGAAAGTTTGGAAAAAGTACGGAAATAAGGATAGATAGAGTATGATATCATGGGCTAAAAATAATACAATTTTATATTAAAAAACATTATAGCTCCTCTAGCAGAGGTAACAAATGTAAAACAATAAAAAAGATAAACAGAGAAACAATGATTCGTTTGATTACATTTGGCTCATTATTTTGCATCCTGTTCAACACTGCTCCCATTTTATTTCCACAGAAAGAACTTGGAGATCGGCAGTCGGAAAGTTTGGAAAAAGTACGCCAGCTGCTGCCGCTGCCCAAGCAATTCCGTGATGTCATTACCTGTGAACCTCAGGGGTCGCTTATAGACACCAAGGGTAACAAGATCGCTGGCTTCGAAAAGGAGGTTAGTTGGCTTGATCTCCATCTGTACTTTCAGTGTTACACACTAAAAACTTATCGAGTTATGATAATGGAAAAGTCTATACAAATAACAATAGTGTGCTTCAGCATTCACACTAATAATGTGCAGTATGTGTTGAATTCAGTAAGCCTTTCATGTCTTTATAACACCAGGGCCTCCAAGTATCAACCAAACAGAAGATTTCTCCTTGGGATGTGTTTGAAGGTCTTAAACACTCCGCCCCTCTCTCCTGGGGCTGGTTTGGTACAGTGCGGGTAGACCGCAAGGTCACCAAATTTGAGGAGCAGCAGCGTTTCCTGCTCTACCACACCCACCTTAAGCCCAAACCCCGTAGCTATTACCTGGAGCCACTCCCTCTGCCCCCCGAAGAGGAGGAGCCTCTGACACCCGTCTCCCAGGAACCAGAGAAGAAGATGATGGAGGCAGTGAAGCCAGAGAAGAGCGTTCCCACTGTTCCATCGGACTCAAACAAGAAGAAAACCAACAAGAAGAAGAAAACAACCTCTACAAAGACTGAGGTCAGTTACACTAACAATTGACATAACTTACTTTATCATTTTTCAATGATATTACAACAATATGGTTTTACTATTATTATTATTGATAGACGTTTTTGTGTATTATGTCTCTGCAGTCAAATTTCAAAAGTAGTACATGTTCCGGATTTTCTCCCCAGGACTATGTGAACCGTACACCAGGTGGTGTGAGCTATGGGACTAATATGCCACCTGAGCTGATGCAGAACCACCCATATGGCAGGTTGCAGTATGGTCAGCAGACCATGGGCATGTACACACAGAACCAGCCTCTACCTCCAGGTCAGTTACACAGCATATTGGTTGAAGAAAAGAAACAATATTTGAAATGCCATTAGAGATTGTGATTTATCTGTTTTTCTCTTTTTGTTCCCACAGGAGGTCCTGGTTTGGAACCTCCGTACAGACCTGCCCGCAACCCTCCGCTTAACAAAATGATGCCTGCCCGGCCCAGCTACCCAGGCATGATGCCCAGCATGCAGGGAAGCATGCCCGGCATGATGGGACTGGACAAGCAATATCCAATGGGTTACAAGCCCCATCCTAACATGCCACAGAGCCAAATACTGCGGCAGCAGCTACAGGTCAGGCTGGTGAGTCAAGCTGCACTGACAGCTCAAGAAACACATTCCAGTCAAACAGAGATATATACTTAGACTGAGGACATTGACTTTTTGCTGTTGGCTGACATGTTATTTCTCTTCTCAGAATCAGAGCATAATCGGGCAGCAGATGAGACAGATAACGCCCAACCAACCATACACACCAATGCAGGCATCTCAGGTAAATGTCTCTATACTTTTTTCGGCTTGTTTGGGTTTACTAAACAAATGAACCTGAAGTTGACATAATCAATATGTTTTCAGAATATATCTCAGGGCTATACCACATACGGATCACACATAGGGATGCAGCAGCATCCGTCTCAAGGTGGTGGTATAGTTCCATCTTCCTACGGGAACCAGAACTTCCAGAGCACGCATCCTGGAGCCAACCCGGCTGTGGTGGATCCTCTTAGGCAAATGCAGCAGAGGCCAAGTGGCTATGTTCACCAGCAGGCTCCAGGCTACGCACACAATATGCAGAACACACAGAGGTCAGTATAGTGTTGAATGGAAGGATTTTCTAGTCCAGTGGCAGACTGGACTAGAAAATTTGTTATTTGTTTGTATGTATTATTGTTTTGTTCTTTTATCTAATGCAGACTAATTTTTCTAATTTTTGTCTTATCCTGTCCTGTAAACTTCAGATTTGCCCACCAGCCCCTCCAGCAGAATCCCATCATGCATAGTCTCGCCCACATGGGCGGAGGTCAAGGCGTTCATCTAGGCTTGAGGCCCAATCAGATGCTGGCAGAACAGCAACAGCAGCAGCAGCAACAACAGCAGCAGCAGCAGCAGCAACAGCAACAAGCAGCCCAACAGCAGCAGCAGCAGTACCTCAGACAACAACAAGCACTCAGAGTATTTCACTTTATCAACATTATTTCATCCAATATTCATTGCAACACTAATGCAGATTTGTCTCCAGTGTGGCCAGAATAGTCAGTGCAGTTTTAAAATTATAACACACACATGTTTCACAGTTGATATTCTTTGCCTGGTTATACACAACAGCAGCAGCAGCAGGCCCAACAAGTCCAACAGCAACAACAGCAGCAGCAGCAGCAGCAGCAGGTCCAGCCACAGCAAGTTCCTCCTCAACAGCAAGTTCCACAACAACAGCAGCAGCAGCAGGTGTCAGCAGTGCCACCGCCAGGCCAGGCACAGAACCAGGGCCTGGGTATGCAGCCACTGCCTCCACAGCAACCAATGGTAGGTCCTGTCCAGATGACAGGCTTAGGCTTGATTGTTTAGTCACTGACAAGTTGAACAACACTTGTCACATGGTATGCTTTTGTAAAATGGTCTGTAGTAATGTAATGTTATGTTGTATACGCTGCTACTACTTTGTGGGTTTAAATATGCAACAACATAAGAACCCTTGTTATTTCTCTCTAACACTGGGTCTCTGGTTTAGTTCCCACGACAGGGAATGCAGCAGACTCAACAGCAGCAGCAGACTGCAGCTCTCGTCAGGCAACTGCAACAGCAACTTTCAAGTGAGTCAGAATGTCTGTAATCTCTGTAATTACTCCCATCAATGTGTGAGCCTAATGTTGTCATGATTACGTGTTTATAATTAAAATGCTCCCTCTCTTTTCAGATACACAACCAGGACAAGGCACCAATTCATATTACTGCTCACAGTAGAGTGCTGAAAAGATGACCTGGTTATTTGGGGAGGCACATCTCTGTCGGTAGTCAGAGGAATGTGTCCAATGAAGAGTTGAGGGGACTAGGGAACACGGCACAAAGGACAACCAGACAGATGAAACAAACCCTGTCTCAACCACTGAGAAGATAATTAGAAAATATCCGGACTTCAGTCGTGTAATTATGAATTTTCGAAGGAAGGATCTCGCTGTGGCGCTGTGGCGTGAACAGTGATTAATAATGGAAAAGTCTATGTAAAAAAGTACCAGAAATTATAATAATGCAATTTTTTTTATTTTATTTCAATTTGTACAATTTTTCAGTTTCGTGTATTTCTCATTAAAAACTCATGTCAGTTTTTTATGTCTTGCATTTGTGTTTGTACAACATGTATACTCATTGTGTTTTGGGTTTCGATTGATTTGTCACACACCAGAACAAGATATTCAACTTTCCAGATTTGGAAAAATAATACACTGGTAGAATTGATTACATTAATAGAAATGACCCAACATCAGGGAAAATAATTACATAACGTAGTAATTAATTTTTATAAGGGGCCACAGGCTATCAAAATTGTTACACAACGTTTTTATTATTGTCCACAGTAACAGTTTGAGTCTTCAGTAACAATGACTCATTTAATGCAGCTTTTTCTGCTTGTTTCCTTTTTTTGTTTACCTACATTCTGACTTTCCAAGCGACTAAAAAGTACTCCAGAGTCAGATCCTAGTGCTCTCCCCTCAAAGGGACAGTCCAGTCCCTGATACCTTGGCAGGAAGTTAAGAGATGACCAGCTCCTTTCACCTGGGTGCACCCCAAGTCTGGACAACAGTTTGTTTGATATATCTGGCACTACTGGCTGGAGGAGCGTGCCATACATCCTCAGGCATTCAAGGGAGACATGGAGAACAGTGTCAAGCCAATGCTGATCTTTCTCGTCCCTCTTGTCCAGCTTCCAGGGTGCATGCCGCTGAACAAACCCATTGGTCTGTCTCACGCAGGCAGTGATGGCCTCCAGAGCTTTGTATACATGTATGTTCTCGTAATGCTGCTGTACCACAGCAGGGAGATTCTCCACAGCATCCAGCATGTGGTAGTCTTCAGCCACTGCCCTGCCTCCCTGCTGTCTCGGGAAGGAGCGAGAACAGAAAGAGGTGTAGACCTGAGCTGGGTTAAGAGCTGGAGCCGTGCAGCGATTGAGCAGACCACCCAGTGAGTCAGCTAGCTCTGCATTGAGCAGCTTGATTACTTTGTGATCAGAGTAATCGCAGTCTGAGTCTGGGACACCCTGGCGCAGGAGGAAGTACCTCATGCCATCAGTCGTGAACATCTGTGAGCGTTGAAGAGGATCTACCACGTTACCTAAACTTTTTGACATTTTCTTCCCGTCTGCTGTCCAGTGAGAGTGCACGTGTATTGTCCGAGGCAGCGGCAGTCCAGCTCCGAGAAGGAAAGCCGGCCAGTAGATGGCATGAAACTTTAATATATCCTTCCCGACAATGTGGTTTGCCACTTTCCACCACTGATGATGTTCATCTGGATATCCAGCGACTGTCAGGTAGTTCACCAGAGCATCTAGCCACACATAGATGGTTTGCTCAGGGTCGTCAGGGACCGAGATGCCCCACTGTAGGCGGCTTCTCTGACGGGACACTGAAAGGTCAGGAAGGTCGTGCTGCAGCCACTGGAGAACAATGTGGTAGAAACATTCAGGCTGTATGGCCCCGGGATTTCCTCTGAGCCAGTCGAGCAGCTGAGACCGAAACGCAGACAGACGGAACATGTAGTTCTCTTCTTTCATCCACTCAACCTGCAAAACAGTGTAGAGGAGAGTTGCAGTAGATTGTTTCTTGATGGAGTTAAAACTACACGTCCCCATCATAACTACACCAGATGTGGAGTTGTTACTTGAATTGTGCAAAAAGGAGGAGTTTATCAGTTTAGGAAATATGCTAATTGCATCAAAAACACTGGATCTCAACAGCTGTGTGAGACATTATACTGAGCCATTCACAAATTCTCTTGACGTACCTTGTGTCCACTCTCTAGTGATATCTTAATCTGTTTCCCTGATGAGTCCACAGCATCTCCCACCTGTAATGGTGTGAGAAAGCTCTCATCCTGTGTTGAGTACCAGCCTTCATAATGTCCCTTGTAGATGAGCCCTTTGCTCCAAAGAACAGACCAGAAATGCTCCACAGCCTTTCTGTGGCTCCGGTCAGTTGTTCGAATGAAATCTGTGTACGAAATGTTGCAGCTACTGAACAGATGTTTGAATCTCTCAGACACATCGGTGCAGAAGGTCAAAGAATCTTTTCCTGCCGCTTCAGCAGCTTGTTGGATTTTCATGCCATGTTCATCTGTGCCTGAAATGTAAAGCAACAGCATTAGACGTGTGATTTATCACTGTTTTCATTAGCATCTAATCTACTGGGAATATTTTAAAGTTTGCATAAGACTAAACCAGTTCATTTATTGCCAAGTTATTTTGCAGATACATTTCTGGAAGTTGATGTACTAATACGGTGCATAAGAACTAAAATTTTCTATGCACAAATTTCCAATTTATAGGGAGACATAGACTCAACACCCAAGTGATTATCAGTGACCAATGAGAACACCAATTTACACATACAAAATTAGATGACTTACCTGTTGCAAACTTTGAGTTGAAACCCTGAAGCACCTTACACCTGTGTATGCAGTCAGCTAACACAGCTGAATACAGGTGTCCTAAATGAGGAGAGGCATTGACATAGAAGATGGGAGTGGTTATGTAGTAATTCCTCTCCTCCTGGCACAAATGGCTCGACACAGCGATCCTCTGGTGTCTCGACGGAGGCGATACTGGTGTTAAACACGGCTTTTGTTGCAGTCTATGAACAGCCTTATAGCTCCTGGAGAGAAAAGGAGAGGGGAACCTCATCGTTCGATAGCAGGCGACGCTCATACGAAAGTAAACAAACGGTCTTTGCTTCAGTAGTGCAGAATGAAGTGGTCAGTGCTCGTCATTTGTTTTACTGGCTACAGGAAAATTGAAGACGCGACACTACGACGCGGGAAATGACTAATAAAATAATATTATAATCGGTTTAAGATAGTGTTAGCTAGTGTTTTTATTCCATCTGCCGCACGTGTTTGTTTTGCTTCCTTGTCAAGGTTAGTACGTCTTCCGGTTTCGGGCAACAACAATCTCTCGTCCAATCAAAACGCTGCAAAGTGGGCTACGGCGCCCACTTACCAATCACATCGCGAAAACTATCCCCGTGCAAAGCTCCGTCATAGTTTACTTACTCGACAGGAAGTTTTATATCAGTGATTTTTTCCTGCTAATGACTTCAGGTGACTGAATAACTGTAGAAAATAAAGTTAATTCCAGTTCCACTGTTACCGGACGGGGGCGTGTTGTAGATCGCCTCCTTCCTGTGGTGACGTCCAGCCAATCAGCAGCTCCACTTCCTGCACATTTCGAAGTCGGATGTTGTTGAATTGACAGCGCAGGTACGACGTTTAACGAAGAGTCCCATTAAGCCACTGTTAAATTCCGTCATTAGCATAAACACAGCTCAAACAGACCGGTGAAGTGGTTTCGTCTTGGTTTATTAGTCGTTGTATCCAGTCGGGAGAGACCGGGAAGCAGCAGTCATGCCGCGCACCGTCCGCCCGTCATGTGACGCGTGTAACGGGTCGCCTGCGGTCTGATTCCAGGCTCCCGAAAAGTTCCGAAATTCAGGTCCGTTTTATTCGTTAGCTTTAGAGCAAGGACGCGACAGACGCCATTTTGCGTCGGCGGCTGTTCCAGATGGAGGCGAGCCGTGTGGACTTCTATGTCGGCCTCTCTCTGGCGCTGAGCTCCAGCGTCTTCATCGGCTCCAGTTTCATCCTGAAGAAGAAGGGCCTGCTGAGACTGGCCAGCAAGGGCTTAATGCGAGCAGGTACTGTTTCATAAAGCTAAACATTAGCTTCTTCACAATATCAGTAGTTCAGGAAATACTCAAAAACGTTTGTACCTACGTCCCAAGAGAATCATAAAGTTTTGTGTTATGGTTCAAAAGTGTACTTGAAAGTAAATTGGTTCATTATGTATGATAACAACATCAGTCTGTGTTTATTTATATTCCTCCTATTCCTCCTACAGTATTTAATTATTGATCTCCATGGGTTTGTAGCATTAGACATATGAAAACACCATATATGTTATATATATATATATATATATATATATATATATATATATATATATATATAAAGAATATAAAGTTGTTCCATCAAAAGGGGACTGGGATTTCTAGAAATTTGTGTGACTAACAAAATGCCTGCTGTCACTGCTTCCTCATTATATGGTAATTAGCTGAGTAAATGATCCTTTTTTCCACATTTTATGTTACTGTTGTATCAATAGTATCTTTGATATGAGAGTCAAAACCCCAACTTTTAGAGGTATATGCTAATTTTAAACCTCTCAAAATACAGATGTTTAACCAGTGTGGTGTAGCGGACAGCAGGACATATTAACGCCTATTAATAGATTTTCCACGTCCTAGACAGCAGAGGAGGGAGGTCAAAGGTCAGAAAAGAACACATATTAGCTTTTGAGGTAGACACTAAGTGTTAACATCCACCATCCATTAATGAAAAGGTCTTCAGTTTCCCTGTTTCTACTATGATTCATATCCCGCCTTTGTGAAAAGTAGAGAAACTTAGAAGATCTCACTGAAAATAAATGCATATGTGATTATTAAAGATGTACAATCAGAGATGTAGGTATCAAACATCATTTCTATCTTACCATTTGAGGCCAATAACATATAATAGCATATTAGGATTATTTAAGTTTTTTATATTTATAAGCTGGTTGTGCAGTGACCCACTAACATTAGTGAGAAATCTAGTACTAATACATTAACATTAATTTGTTTTTTGTTTTTCACAGGACAAGGTGGGTATGCATACCTGAAGGAATGGCTGTGGTGGGCAGGCCTGATTTCAAGTAAGTGAACAATTCACAGACATAATTATGCAGTTCAAATGGGCGACACGTGTTTTTTTTACATGGTGACACTGCCTACCAGCCAAGGCCAGAAACATTGTGGCCTTTGTTTTCCAAAGGAGAAGTGAGCCTCTTGTGGGATTGGTATTTTTGCCGGTCTAGGGCCCACACCATATCTTTGAAGTATACATTCCTCCAAAGAACTCATTTGCACGTGTGGGTAGAAAGAGAATAATTTCAACAACTGCAGCAGCTCTGAATCTGTGCACACTGATGGTTATGTTATCTTCACTGATGGTGATGTTATCTTCACTGATGGTGATGTTATATTTTCTAGTGGGAGCTGGGGAGGCGGCTAACTTCGCTGCATATGCATTTGCACCTGCAACTCTGGTAACGCCTCTTGGAGCATTGAGTGTACTTGTAAGGTGATTGTCATTAAATTTATTTCATTACCACTGATGCTGATTCTAGCGTTTCCTTTCCAATTCCTTTTATCATCTCTTGACCCTCTGGTAGTTAAGATGGTCAGGACTGGAACCATTTGAGCATCAAACGTATGAATGATAATATAATGATAATATTTTCTTGGGTTATGTTGATAACAATTATTTAAATAACTTTTGCAGTATTACCAATCGTGCTGTTTTTGTTTTCTTTGCAGTGCTGTGCTCTCCTCCTACTTCTTGAATGAGCGGCTGAACGTGCATGGGAAGATTGGCTGTTTGCTGTGCGTATTGGGCTCCACTGTGATGGTGGTCCATGCCCCACAGGAAGAGGAGGTTGTGTCCCTCACTTCCATGGCAGAGAAACTCAGAGACCCAGGTAGAGACAGAACAGGACCAGTGTGGATATACTTGTGTGAACTTGTTAACCAGGTTGTGAAAACTAAGTCCCTGATAACGGTTGAATGGAATTTTTTCAGAGTACTAACTCATTCTTGACCACCCCCGCTAGGTTTCATTGTGTTTGCTGTGTGCGTTGTGGGAAGCAGCCTGGTTCTTATCTTTGCTGTGGCTCCGCGGTTCGGACAGAAGAATGTGCTGGTCTACATCCTGATCTGCTCTGTGATTGGCTCCCTCTCTGTGTCTTGTGTCAAGGGCCTTGGCATTGGCATTAAGGAGCTGTTTGCTGGGGTTGCAGTGCTGAAGGAACCGCTGTTCTGGTCCTTAGTCATCTGCCTGGTAATCTGTGTCACCATTCAAATCAGTTACCTGAACAAAGCCCTCGACATCTTCAACACTTCGTTAGTCACCCCGATCTACTATGTCTTCTTCACCACGTCTGTCATGGCCTGCTCAGCTATCTTGTTCAAAGAATGGTTGAGAATGACCACTGACAAAGTAATGGGTACAATTAGTGGGTTCCTCATCATCATTTTAGGGATATTCCTCCTGAACGCCTTCAAGGACATTATATATAGCTGGGATTCCCTCCCACTGTACCTGAGGAAGGGTCCTCAGGGTTTTCCATGGGCCCACCAGCCTTATGTGGCTCTTCCCAGCCACGACAGCCAAGCAGAGGAGGATGAGACGAAGGTGCCAAAAGGAGGAAGCACGAAAGCAGTGTGGGGTACACACCAACGAGTTCTGTAACAGTCTTTTGTCAATACTACTAAACTTTGTTGATTGTAAATCACAAGCTTTAATGCACATCAGTTTTATAATGTGATAAGTTCTTTTACTAAAACTTACCTTCAAGTATCTCTTATCCAATGCATTATGCAGTGGATGAATGCAGGTGCCTTAACATTGTTATCAACACACTGGAATAGTTTGTTTGTTGTCGTACATGATGTTACATTCATCTTTTTTGCGTTTGGCAAAATCATTTATATTTATGTGAAAGTATGTTACATTGCTGTTTTTATTTATAGCCTTAAATTAACTAAGTACTTAATATAAAACTTTCATAATGCACACGGTGCCTTGTTACCTAGTCATATAATGCACAAATATATGAAACATTAGGACCAGTTATGGCAAAATATCCATTTGCTCTCAGTTCATTTAGTCTGTTGTTGATGAACATGTGTGAGTAATTATTCTGTTAATACCTCATACAAGTCACACCAAAGAATGTTCATTTCCAATTCACTCCCAACATGCCAATCTGTCTAATGTAGCAGTTGTTTGTGTTTTTCATAATGCTGATTAAAACATAACTTCAACATTACTTGACTACATTACGTAAGATAGACAGAACTGTTTGTCATGTTGTTTATTGCATATGTACACTCCAGAACCTCTCAAATTACAGCGGCGTGTGTGATGAAGTCCTTGCTGAATGTCCAGTTGTGTCCATCTTTTTCTGCAGTCACCTTAAGTTATAATCCAGCTGACCAGCGAAGTGGCTTGAATGCAGTGAGCTGACAAAACCAATGTAAGGCCACCCTTAGCAAAAGATCACAATATGAACATTTCACAGCAATTTTAAATACACGATTAACCTCAGGCACTTGTCTTGAAAGTAACATTTTATCATGATCTTGCAGATGCAACATTCAGACAGCTGCATCCAGGGTCAACATCCATGTCACAGAGCTGAGGCTGTGAGTCTCAGTCCCACTGCTCTGCAGTATTCAGTCTGACATGGTGTCAGAGAAAGAGCCCCGGCTCCTCTGGGTCTGCTCCAGTCTGTTGAGGATGAACTGGCTCGTGTCAATGAATCGCTCCACGCAGTTAACAAAGCACGCTTCTGTCCTCGAGTCCAGCTTTGGCCCAGGTTTGTCCATACATTTCTCCTGTAGACAAGACAATGCTTCATTCTGATTGTTCTTTCAAGTAATATTATTCGAGCTATAATGCCCTTCTTTTTTATGTCCTGTAACATGCCAGAAAAAAAACATATTTATCCTAATCAGTATTTCTTAGGGTTACAGCTGTTGATTGTTTTTGTATTTGACAACTTTATTTCAGATTTTCACATTTACAAACCAAGAAACTATTGTCATTTCAGAATGAATATAATATACAGATGTACACTGCACACTGTAATAATTATATAGCTAAGACTTGAGTACACGAGTAATGAAGACTGTGCAATATTTGACAATTTTTAAAGGAGTAAAATATTTTTTTTTTCAGCTGGAGTCACATACAAGATGTGGCCTGACGCATTTGTAAATGTTAATTTTTTTAAAAAGTAATTTAATTAGCAACCATTACGTTTATACGTGGTAGGCTGGCTAGAGGTTGCCGGTCTGCTACAAGCATATGATTGGAGTAGCTGTGCAGCACTGCTAGCTTATAGCCGAGCTTACCCAGCAAACCTCAGTCATCTGATGCACCAGCTGCTGAAATCTCTGTTTCTGCGACTCGATCTCGATGAACTGCTGAAGCTGAGGGTCGGCGCTCGATGCCTGGCCGTCCATCTTCCGCAGAAAAGAGGTCGGACGTGCAGTATTTTGGTAAGTACCGACTCCCTCGTCGCGATTTCTGACCTTCACGTGCGTGAATGGACGACGGAAACAGGAAGTGGATCGGCCAATCACAGAGCTCGTTATTGCTGCGTCATCAGTACCACGTAAATGAATTAGTGTGTTATTTTTTCAAGAGAAACCTGTGGAATGTTTTGAGAAATTAGAACATTAATACTATCAATTTGGTAGATCCTAATATAAAAATGACAATTAAGTGATTGACAAACTCGCTCGGTAAAATATGTTCAATATTTTTATATATCATTATATGTTAAATTTTGCAGGAAAAAAAAGGTATTGTAGATTAAATTGTATGGATTCGCTTGATTTTATTTATGATTCCATTTATGTCTCTTTACTCATGGCATTATTAATGACCTTTGTAAAAATGTAAATTTGTAAAATGATAACTAGATGCTATGCAAAACTATTATTGTTACACTACAACCAGTCAGTGTTACTGTATATCAGATGATATGTCACGTTCATTCCACATGATGTTTCAGTCATTCGAAGCCTGTGATACTTGGCCTTTATTGGTGCAATACATCTGCTCTTACAAAGCTTGCTTTCACATGTAAAGATGTTTACATTCCACACTGAGAATACATTATACATACCATATTTTAACCCAGTAACCTTCAATACAATATAAACATGTTATGTGCTAAACTACAGGACTGTATTTCTGTAATGAAGAAAGCTGTTCTAATTAATAGGTTGTAAAGATATTTATGCAGCACATATTCACATTACAGCGGGACATCAGCGGACATAGCTGGACATAGCTGTGTGAGCTACTGGAGCTCATACAGCAAATCCTGAACAGACAATGCAAGGTCTTGAAATTTGGGTCTGTCGTCTGGTTTCTGAAAAAAAAAATCAAGGAGGCACTGTGAGAGTAGTTTTCAGAAGATATTGTGAATAGAATAGAATAGAATAGAATAGAATAGAATAGAATAGAATAGCTTTATTGTTATCATACGCGGAGCATGACAAAAATACAGTAGCTGCCACTGCACAGTGCATTTACATATTATTATACATTATACATAGTAAAGAAAAATAATAATATACTGTAAAACCAGTATCTGTGCATTTTTATCTAGGTACTCTGATCCTTTCCTTAAGTAAAAGTAAAATATTATTGTTTTATGTTTGTTGATAAATTCTTGTGTAAATAGCTCTAATGCTGAGGATGGTAAAGGTGGGGCTGCTGCTTTAGTCACTGGCAGGTGTATTCATCTACAGGGCAGCGACAGGGACAAAAGCAATACAACATTCACTTACATCCGTCCAACATCTTGACATAATGCTGTACACTTTTTCGTTGGCCAGCTGGGGGCGGAAGAGGCGCAGGCCCCGGGACACCTGCTCCACTATTTCTGAGTTGTTAAGGCGTTCATACGGAAGCCGCCCCAACGTGTACACTTCCCACATTAGAACCCCTGGACATAAGAATAATACCAATTGAAGATAGTTTACAATTAGAACTAAGCAGAAATGCAATGAAGAAAATGAAAAAAAAGTGCTGCAGGTTATGTGTGCTCACCGTATGCCCAGACGTCCGACTTGCTACTGAATTTGCAGTAGAGTAGGACTTCAGGAGGTGACCAGCGAACAGGAAACTTGGAACCTGCTGAGCTTGTATATTCATCGTCTAAGACATACCTAAAGCAGTAGTTGGAGATCCTTTATTACGAATACCAGTGAAAGGACTACTAACTTAAGTTCAGCAGGTAAAAAACAATGCGTACGTCTTTTTGACTAGTTACAGTAATACTTAAAGGACTGGAGGTAAATGTTTGCACCATGAAGAAGAACTCTCCCCTGTGAATCCGACCTCATTTCAACCACCATTCAGTTTCTATGTTGAAGTTGCTTCTCAGTCCGTCACAAAATCAAGCACACGAGTTGTATTTGTGGTTTTGTTTTGGCACAGATGTACCTGTACGTGTCCCTGCAGTTCATGTGAAGTATTTTACCTTGACAGTCCAAAGTCAGTCACTTTCACTGTACCGTTGGCATCGACCAAACAGTTCCTGGCCGCCTGCGAGAGAAAACAAACAACGTTCTTGAAGTAAAAGTGAACTTTTGGCCTTTTCCTCAAACACAAACCCTCTGTGTATCTCGCCACAGCATGATGCAGTGATGCAGGAATGTAGCAGGTTTACACAGTAGAGCTTTGTCTCTCACCAGGTCTCTGTGGATGTACTGCTGTGACTCCAGATAGGTCATGCCCTCGGAGACGTCCTTGCACATCTCCAGGAGCTGGACAGTGGTCGGGTGCTGCCTCAGGCCCTCTCTCAGGTACGTCAGCAAGCAGCCGTTTGTAAGGAACTCAGTCACTATATAAATGGGTCTCTGTTTGGTGCAGACGCCGTACAGCTGGACCAGGTTCTCATGGCGCAGCTTCCTGGTTTGAACCACAGCAGAAGGAAGTTAAGTTTCGTGAGTTGGTTTTTCTGGCAAACATTACAGAACCTCAACCTAAGTTTTCTGACCCTTGACGTATAACGTCATGACTCAGTTGAGATATTTTAAAGAAGTCACTGAGTTGAATGGTCATCCATGACCTCATAGGGACTGTTGGTGTTGCTCACATCATGGTTTTGGCCTCTTCGATGAAATCATCTTCAGACATGGAGCCCTCTCGAATCATTTTAATGGCCACGTCGTTCTTGCCCATCCACTTGCCGTACTTCACCACTCCAAACTGACCGGTGCCCAGCTCTTTGATGAAGGTGAGGTGATGGGGGTCGATCTCCCACACACCTGAAGCAATCAAGAAAGCACAGAGTAGCACGTATACCTGATGTATTTAGAGTAAAAAAGTAGGTCAATACTTCGTTAATCAGACTTGAATTTGCTTTACTGATACCACTATTGCAAAAGTGTCGAGTCATATTTATAATAATAATAATAATAATACAGCTATACTCACCATAGCCGAGTCCTGCTGTTGATGGTGGCCGATTCCGGTTTGATACAATGTATTTCAAGCGGCTTACCATACCTAATGATGGCAACAACAAAACAACATTATTACCTGTGCGGTTACGTTTGCAACTTATTTTGATCTGTGCCTATGTTTTGTCATCTTCATTCATGTTGATTTGTTTGTAATGTTGCAACAGATGCATGTCTTTGGAATGTGGGAGGAAGCGGGGGTGGAATTATCTTTGGAAAATGATACCCATATATTCACTGTATTACTGTATGAACCTGCTGAGTTGTGTTGGTGGTAGTTGATGAGCTCTGGGATGGAGTTAAACAAATGCTTCTCAGCGAGATAAAACTGTCCCTGCGAGGTGGTGCAGATGTTATAATGTCTGCAGCTTCCACTGGTTTCCCTGTGGGGAGAGAAAAAGGAGACTGTCAACAGGTTTTCATCAGCAGGTACTGCATGCATGGCTGGGCAGTGTCTCCTCAGCGTTACACACAGAGCAGCGGAAAGGTTCTGCGAGCTGATTAGTCCAAGATTTGCATGAGAAATTTACATCTCTCTCCCTCTGTTTCACACCGTTTCCGCTTTCATGACAAACAGTTCTTCTTTTGACACGTTCACGCATGAGTGGCGATAAACTCACCCTCCACCTTTACTGAACAAAGACACCGTGTATTTCCCAGCTTTGCTTGAGTCCCGTACCAAGAAGCCCCCATCTTTGTTCTGTGAATTAGAAACAACATATGAATTCATGTTTTATAGATCTCAAGTGAAATATAGTCCAGCATGGTGGGCGTGAAAGCTGTGGTTATGGAATTTACCTCCGTCTTTAACAGTTGTTCTGCCTGGCTACGGTTCACATTCTTGCAATACCAGCTGTGAAAATAAACGTATTAGTATCGGTATTATTAATACTATTACAATTTTAAAAATACAGATTTACAAACAAAGGGAATTTTGAATATAAAGTTATAAAATGTACATTTATGGTGATGTAGGACAATAAGAAATACTCACTCAAATCTTTCTAGCCCGGTTTTTGCTTCCACAACATAAGTGCTGGGTATGTAGCCTTCTTTGCTGTAAAAAAAAAAAAAAAAAAAAAAAGTCTTAGCACTGGCTCCTGTTTTATTTTGATTCTGTTTATGTAGGTTTTTGTTGCACTTTCTTTCGTAAAGCCGTTGTTTACACCTCCTCGATTTGCTGTTGATTTTTCATCTCACCCATTTCTGTCTCTGGCTCTCCACCAGTTTGTGTCGCTCATCTCCAGGATGGTGTACTCCTCGTCCTTCCTCAGCTCCAGGTCTTGTTCTGTCATGGGCGTGAAGTTATACTCAGCTATGACAGTCATGGCAGCAGGAGAGGAGGGCCCCTCAGCAGGCTGTGGAGGTAAAGGTCGACCAGGCTTCTCCTAAATCAGCATATGATTATTGGATATAGTTACAGAACAAAGTAGTCAGTGCGTGATTGGTGGATCTAAAGGTAAAGGACCAGATACTGCACCTCGTTGGGGGTAGGAGGAAGGGGTTTCCTCGATACTCTTCGTCGTGATGATTTAGATGTAAAGCCTGTTCATGATATTATTTAACAAATACACAGATCAATGAAAAATTTAATTTGCTGATCAATTTCCAGCCAGAACAAATTTGCTCTCACCATTCTTACTGTCCAGCACCTTGCAACCCATAGCCTGTTTAACTTCCTGGTGGCAGCACAGCCACACCCCATCCACCCAGAAGCAAGGATGATATTTCTGCATCAGATCCTTGTTGTAGTGCACCACTATGCACACACAGGGACACAACACACAAACACACAAAGGACTTTTACATGAAATACAAATGTAACTCCTTTGTAGTGCAACTGCGAAGTTATGGTCTAATGCTGCAATTATGAGCTACTCTGAGTGAAAGGATGCAGAAAACAATATATTTGTAAATCTAAACGCCTGTGCCTACATTCTTTCAGCTTCTTTATCCAGTTATCCCGAATATCTTCAGTCTTTGCAAAGATGTACAGGGGCCCTTCATCATAGACAACCTGTGGCAAAAATTCAAATGAAAAAAAAATTAGTAGCAAGATCAGAGACCTCTTATGTACTTTGTTACAGAACAACGCAATGCTGTGACAATGTATTCAAAGCTTGTAAGAGGGAAACTGACTGTGACTTTCTCTTTGATAGCCAGACAGACACGTGTCCAAGAGCAACATCTGTGCTGAGCCTGAAAGCCCCCCTGGTTCATTTGAGTGTGAGACATGGTTTCACTTCTGAACAACAGACTTTCACATTATTGACTACTGGAGAATTGAACAGCTTTTGTCTGTCAACATGAAAACGGCGTCTCATGTTACATGTCTTGTGTTACATGCTTCTTGCCGCTCCTACATAGTGACAGGTGACACAATGGGAAATACCATTCGACTTTATTTATTATTACTCCTGTAATAATAAATAATGATCTATATCAGCAAACAATGAATTTTTTAACACTATATTATCGAACATGTAATTTAAAACAAACAAATTCAGTAATAATAATACTAATAATGCAATGTTGAAAATTTTAATGGCCACTCAAAAGGGCACTTTGGACTGAAAGGGGCAAACACCCCCCCACCCCCCACCCTGCACATGCGTGATCCACAAAAATGTTTACCTGGAATGCATATGTGCGCTCGGCAGGGGTATTGGGCTCCGGGTGGACCATCTCTACACATTTGATCTTCTCAATGTCAACTGATCCTCTCAACCCTTTTCGCTTCTGCTTAACACACAAGGAACCAGTCAGCTACGGTTGCCAGCAAAACTGATCCGAGTCAAATGTGTTGCCGCTGGGATGAAGGGTTTTCACATACGTACCCCTTTGTCTGAATCAAAATCATAGTAGGCGATTTTTTCCTGGGTGAGAACAAACCACCTCTCCTTGTAGTTCAAAGGGGACGTCTTCTTCTTCTGCTGCGACCGTTTAATGAAGATCTCTTCCAGGATGATGTCTGACATGATTCAGTCAGAACTGACCTGCACTGCAACAAGGAAGAATGAGTACTCTGGTCGATCATAACAGCAGCATAACACTGACAGTTATCTTTTTGGCAGATCAACATTTTTAACCTCACACCAGTCAGTATCACCCCGCTCCAATGCTACAACTGACTTATTTAACGGACTTATTTTAGCATATAAGATCAGCTGTGAGTTGTGTGCTACTTGCATTTCCTTTGAAAAGTATGTCAGTTTAATTTCATACCTACCCACTCTAGGTAGAGTCAGAGCAATGTCGCTGCAAATCTGCAGATCTGAAAATAACATGCAGCAAGAGGTTGAGCGGGTATCACTTCAGGATCGGTTATGCTTTGCATACGCCCTGCTTTTCATGCCACCTACACCCACTGTTCGCACTATTTGTCATCATCATCATCATGGTCACCCAAATGCAGTTTGCATAAGTAATGGATGAAAGTGCAAAAGATCCTCTTTTACGCCACATATTTAATTGTTTTATGAGACGTAATACAGGATATAGCATCATTATGTTTGTGTTTGAGTTATGCACACTAACACCATTACATAGGTTTACGTAACCATTAAAATACATGGCCCTAAAATGTGAGTCTAAATCTCACTGATCCATGTTGCCATTATTTTGCCACATGCACACGGTTCCCATTCCCACTTATTTTGCCTGTATTTTAAGATAAGCATGCAAATGAAAAAAGCCTCTCGACACATTTTATGACATCTTATTGTCTCCTGTTTACAGTCTCTTCTGTTCTGTGGAACAGGGGAACAAATGATTAGGTCAAACACACCTGAATCCCCGACACAGCAAAAGATGTTCTGCATGTTGACATTTTGAGAACTGAATATGTTGCCAAATGTTTGCAGGAATAAAGTGAAACCAGAGAGGATTAGTCACAGATGTATTTCTATCAAGCAAAAGCAATGAATTATAGTTGAAGCTGTACACAGTTGAGTACACTGTGCAGTAAAGGAAGCAAGTTACGTGGTGGACTATCTGATTCTGTAACTCCCCCTAATCACACAGCTGGATGCTGACTGTCTATCACTCTGTGTGAGATATGCTCGCACTTCAGCTCAGCCTATTTTCAGCTTGTGAGCACTTCCTTCTACCATATGAACTGTAACGCTACCAGAAGCTTCTGTTACTCCAGGCTCACCAGGAGCGTGATCATTCTTCACCAGAGCCACAATCCCTACAGGTTTTATTCGAGCCATGTTCCTTATTCTGCGAACCATTATTTACTCATTCCTCATTTGTTGTAACCCAATGATTTCTCACATCACTAACTGTAATGGAGGTCGATCAACACTAATGATGGATAATCGACATGTTTGTGTACCGCCTTCTTCTCTGTCTCTGGTCAGTTCATGCCAGATGACTGAAACTGTAAGTCTGTATTATACAGGGTCATGGCAACCAGAAGGAGATTTCCTTTTTTCTGTTTTGAAGAGACTTGACACATGGTGACTAACACGGACATACTGACAGGGAAGTTGCATCAATGTTGTACTGCAATGTGAAGGGTGGGGGGGTGGGGTGGGGGTGGGGGGTCAAGTGCAAAGCAGCGCTTCAACCAAGCACTTTCTGTCTCTCAGTTATGGTCCTACATTTTGTACATACCTGTGAGGTGAATGTGACACTGGAAAAACAACAATGTCATGATTTTTTTTTCTAAGAGGAGCCCGTTGTTTCCTGATGTTTCCTGACAGATAAAGTAGGACGCACAAAACAGCGTGTTGATGTGTGTATCTGAGAGAGACAGAGGGAGAGAAGTGGGACGCACGTACAGTGGAAGCTGTAAGGAACGGATCTAACTTCACAGAAAGTAAAACAGAATACACCACCATACATCTTCCAGAGAAAAACATACCTGCAGATAATGAATTTGCTATTTTGTGTTGCATACATGTTTGGATTTGCATACAAAGGGAACACTTGTCCATGTCTCATGTCATAGTTCTTTTATATAAGAATGAAGTCAAATAGCTCTGTCACTTACCCAGTGAGACAAAAGAAGTCAATCAGCACTGCAGACAGACAAGTGCAGACGATGAGGCTTGTAGCGATGGCACAAACCTTTGCCTCGGTTGCTCGTCTTCCATTAAATGTGTTGTGCCTGTGATGCAAGAAGCTTGAACTCACCCCCAGAGAGGAATCAACTGTGCTTACTTCCCCTTTTTCTTCCTGCTCATTTTCATATCAGCCTTCTGGGCAGCTGTGATGATAAGTGGAAGAGCTAAACACTTAACACAGGACCATATTCAGACACTGGGCTCCAATACACTCTTATTTAAGTGTCATTTTTATTGTTTAGTCTGCTAATTTGATAATTGTAGGAAAAAAAGACATAAATTTTCAACTCATGGCCTTTATAGTTATTGTAAGGCCCACTCTTTTCTTTTATTAAGATTATTACGTTATTTATTAAGTTTTTGAATATGCTTTATATTTGATGTATGTTTTGTAGTTTGTCCTCCAGATCTATTTTGTGCCGCTAGGGGCAGACACCAGAAATACAGCCGGTTTTCAGTGCAGGGCTACATTATCAACTGCTTCCGGCTTGTACTTCCCTCTTTTCCTCCGCATCGGGTCGCAGCCATGGTACGAAATTATCACACGAATACACTTTACACAATCAAACTCAATCTCATCGATTAATGAATTGTTTTTCCACCAAGTCAACTTATATGTGTGATAAATGTTTTGATGCAAACTGCAATTGCGGTATTAGCCACCCCATGCTTTATTTATGCTGTTAGATTGTAGATTGTACGGTGTCTGCTAAGGCAGCGGTATAATGCGGCTGTTTTAGTCGTGCCTCCACCAGAACCGGCTTTATTTTTCAGGAAAACAAAGTAGTAACAATGGCGATAAACAGCTTCTTAACTCGTTTAACGCAGTGCGGGTTTGACATGTCTCCTGTTGCGTTTATAATAAAATGAATGTTAGCATGCTAGCTAATGTCAGACAACACGTACACTGACCGGAATGCCAACTGTACACGATGAGTACTGGCTTTCTTGCGATTGAAAAGTTTTTACTATAAGTATGAATGTGTTTCACTAAATACAATGCCTTGTGTTTAGTAAAAATTTGACCCAAGCAGGTTACACTAAAATATCTGCGTTAGCCACCGGTCAGCAGCTCCTCATTAGGCCAGTTGACGGTGGCCTGTTTTCCCTCATCTTTTGGATACATTTCTCTGATTTGATCACAATCATAATCGGATGTGTTGTTGTGATGTGACTTGGGTCAGTCAGTCTAATGGTTATTTGGTTCAGGTGAACGTCCCGAAGACCCGCAGGACCTACTGCAAGAAGTGCAAGAAGCACCAGCCCCACAAAGTTACCCAGTACAAGAAGGGAAAGGACTCCCTCTATGCCCAGGGTAAGCTGTCTGTCATGACAGTCATGTTTCTGTGTGTGATCCTCTTTTTGTATTATGAAATGTAGCTAAGCTGTAAATGTTTTTGCAGGTAAGAGGAGATACGATAGAAAGCAGAGTGGTTACGGAGGTCAGACGAAGCCAATTTTCCGTAAAAAGGTAAGTAACTCCCCTGTGTGTGTGTTTTTTTTTTTGTTTTTTGGCCAGGCATGTTTCATGTTGTAGCAGTAGTGTTACCTTAAATTAAACATCATCTGTACAGGCAAAGACCACAAAGAAAATTGTGTTGAGGCTCGAGTGTGTGGAGGCCAACTGCAGATCCAAGAGAATGCTGGCCATCAAGAGATGCAAGCACTTCGAGTTGGGTGGTGACAAGAAGAGAAAGGTAGGTGTCGTTGTTGTCCTTTTGTGATGTTGTCATTTTCAGTTTTTTAATATAAATATTGTGTGACGACCCCCCCCAAAAAAATCACTCCTACATCCTGTAATACAAACACTGCTCAAACGTAATAAATAAGACAGCATAAATGATGAGAATTTGTCTATAATATTATGATAGTAATTGTACTAGATAATGTATAAATGTACTATCACTTTAATGTACATTTTTTAGCAGACATCAGGTTTGTTTTGGTATATTGACATGACTAGTCACTGAATTGAATCAGTCATCCTAACTTGAGTGTGGATAAAGAAATCTTTTATGTTGAATTGGTGCCACCTTAACATGAAAACATACCTAAATTGAAACTTTAAACCATAGATAGCAGAGATTTGTTGCCTTCTCCTGTGCATTTGTTTTTGAGAATAGGCTTGTTGTGTAGTCCACTTAATATTAGTAATTAATGTTTCTCAGGAATCGATTGGCAATGTGTGTTCACGGCGGTACATTTTGTAACACCTCGTATTTCCTGCAATCAAAGTGTTAACCATTGACATCTGGTATTCTGT
Organism: Trinectes maculatus; assembly: GCA_016785345.1. NCBI lineage: Eukaryota > Metazoa > Chordata > Actinopteri > Pleuronectiformes > Achiridae > Trinectes > Trinectes maculatus. The sequence goes on from JAFBJQ010000898.1 coordinate 388,568, forward strand.
ACCTCTTATTAACAAAGGTCTTCCTGTGTTCTCTTACAGGGCCAGGTCATCCAGTTCTAAGCTGTGGTCCAGTCTTCTGGTTGAAGTTGTCACTATTTTCAATAAATGTATGAAAACAACTTGAGACATGTTGCTGCTACTTAATCAGAATACATTTTAAACATGCAGGAATCAAACCTTGTCTTAATGTTCAATGTGTAGGATGTTTGCATTTAGCAATGAGGTTTGTGTGTGAGTGTATAGAACCTACAGTAACCTTTACATAAAACTACATATGCTCTCTTGAGCTACTGTTTTTTCCCCTTAATTTTGGTTATATACTAGAAAACAATTAGGAATAAACAAATGGCATTTATTTCTGACAATTTAAAAGCATTGCATAGACAATTCACATCAATTTGAATGTAAAAAACATACAGTGATTTGTTACATTTATAAAAATTAAAAAAAAAAACCCCACCAGTGTAGAGAATTCACCTCAGCATCAGTACGAATTCAAGCAAACCACAACATTTTCCCATTTATAAAATCTTTAAAAAGTAACCAATTAAAAATCAAGGCAAAAACGCATTTTAGTGCAGGATGATGCACTGCAAAACTACCTAAAAATTACAAAATGGTGTCGTGCTTCCGTTTAATGAATCTGTCCTGCCAGGACAGCTTGTATATCCTCTGTAAGTAGTTGCTGATGGGAGCGACTGTGAAGAGAGTGGTGCCTGAAGGGTTGACGGTTAAAATCAGTGTGCTTTGAGGAGTCTGAATTCCCAGCTCTTTGTACTGAGGCAGGATCTGTGTGACCTGACACTTGGGGTTACAGATTTTCCAACCAGGAACCGCTCTAAGAAGATACCCTCGGGGACCACCGATCTCCTGTCTATTCAGAATAGCTACAGCCAGCCGGTTCTGAGACAGGGGCCTCTCCCACACTTCAAAACTGTCCACCTGCAGAACAAATAATTATTATCAGTGGACAGTACTGTATAAGACCTTGAATTCCCATTACTACAACTGAGATTTGATAGTAGTTAATTAGCTGTTAGTTTTGTGACTGATCATGCTGAGATGATCAACGCAGTTTTCAGTATTATACAAAAACTAGATGTAATGAAAAATGAAGTTATGACAACTGTTATGTTAGTAAATGAACATGCTTGGTGCCACCACTCACCTTAGCAGTGCGATATCCTTGCTTTCCAAGTGGGTCCTGGTTGATGTCAATGATGTGCCTGTTTTGCAGCAGTTCCTTGGAGCGAGGACAGATGTTTCTCAGGTCATTTGACATGAGCAGAGGGGCTGCCATGATGGCCCACAGTGCCATCTGAGACTCCTGCTGGTCATGACTCAGACCAAAGTTCCCGATGACCAGCTAGAGAGATTAAGAACTATTGTAAATGATTAAGCACTCCTGTGACCACAGTACCTCACAACAACATACTATTAAGAAATGCTATCCTTTCCTCTTAACACTAATTGTAACTAGTTTTATGCACTTAATAATATAAATTAATTGGAGCTTGGTACTTGAAGGTCACTGGTTCTATGTTAGGTTTGAGATAGGGTGAGGTGGCGTGGGGGGTGTATTAAAGCTTGAATAGAGCACAGTACCATATCGGGGTCATTCCAGCCCCCAGATCCAGCCGAGGGGACGATGACGTCTTGATGAGAAGCAGTCCAGTCCAAGATGGATTTGATAGAGCTCCATGAGTCGTACACATCCTGGAAGTTGCGCCAGTGGTTACATGTCTCACGAATGGCTGTGTAGTTTGGCTGGAGGCAAAGAGATGCTCATTTATGTACTATAACATATGACAAAAGATCTCACAATTACCAGAAAATAAATCATTATGTATGTTTAAACTGTCATGTCAAGACAAACACTTTGCTCACCTTATGGAAAGGCCACTCGTATAAAGGCCACTCACAGGAATACAGGATACTTCTCCCAGTTTTGTTCAGTGCCTTTGACATGTTTTTGTAGCCTTAACCGGAATAAATAATGACAAGTTAGATTAAATCACATATGATACCTTGTCTCATCGGGATATTTGGGTTTTCAACATATAGTTCTGTGCTGTCCTTAAGACACTTCAGTGGGAAATCATTTATTATCATTGTGTCTTCCTGACATTTGCTGTGGGTAAGTGCACAATTATCAAGACCTGAGGTAAGACCACATCTGGAGACTGAATAAAAAGCTCACCTTCGCCCACCAAGGTCCAGTTCATGTAGCAGCCATCAAATTTGAGCAGGTCCACAGTCCAGTCTGCAAAGGTCTGCGCATCTGTCTCATAGTGCCCCAGACTGCCAGGGTACCCAGCGCAGGTCCTATCCCCAATATCTGCATAGATACCCAGCTTCAATCCTTTTGAATGGACCTTGAATGCAAACAATATAATTGACAATAATTATAGATATGTACCAGCAGGTGGCGATGTAGCACAGCTAAAATCTTGATTCTTCACTTACAGGACAGAGATCTCCCTTAGTGGACCTAAAAATACCCCGTTCCAGGTGGCTCTAATTTTCATAACAATCAGCCTGTCATAGTAGTGTATAATGCTGAAAACTGCCATTTGCCAGTCTGTCTGCAGGAGAGAGTGAAATAACAGCATACTCCTACCTGAGACAGTTTAATGCCTGGCTATCTCCCACTGGTCCAGGTGCTGAATATGTATCAGTTTCAAATCATCTGTTTCTTCCCCCTCTATTATTTAAGTAGATGTAAATCACCTTGGATGGATATATAATGAATGCAGAATCTGTCTGTGTAATCATCATCTTCTCGAGTTGCTAAAGCAGGTCTACACAGAGTTTTTTTGTTTGGCTTTCCAAACAAACTTGAAGCACACTGCAACACTGATTCTGTAATGCTGCACCCTGTGGAACACCACATCCCTGGGAGTGAGTGCTGAATATAACATGGTTTATCATTATATAACTGCATACTTTTCTTACATACCATAAACTATCATATCCTAACAGATACTTAAATTTGGTCCTTCCATCTAGTGAAATGACTTGGATTTAATCACCTCTCTTTGCTTATGTCTTCCTGAACCCCTGTCTCTTTGATGCTGATAGAATTATCCTAATATATGTTCACTCTCCTTTTTGCCTCTTTTATAGCTAATACTCACATAGTCAGCGAGTTTCTTGATGCCCCCAGGGAATCTTTTGGGGTCTGCCTGCAGGCGGCCCTGGGCATCGCGCTGGCGGGAGGGCCAGCAGTCATCAATGCAGACATACTCGTAACCGGCCTCTTTCCAGCCCTCCTTCACCATCACATCTGCCATCTGCATGTACAGACGCTCACTGCCAGGGCAACAGGAGGAGACAGGCGCAGCTGATCGTATCACTTAGGTGCCAGTGTTCAGTGTGATGTGCAAAAGCAATATGGCAGACACATTATGTAAATGCAGAAGGATGCAATAAATGCCACTTCTGTTGTGTTCACTGTTGAGTAATAAAAATTGGTATTAATTGAACCAAAGAGTAGTCAGCGTGTTGATTATTACTGAAATGACTTGTTTGTTGCAGCCCTATGTAATTTGTATTCATTTGTTATTTATGTTTTTAAAACACTTTGTTATTACTATTTCTACTTTGTTCAGGATTATGTTAAATTCTTCCTGAAATGTGTTCAGACTTGATTTGCTGCTTTTTTTCCCCACAGTGCTTTGCAAATAAACATTACTCAGTGACACTTATTTATCTCCCATTGTCTTAATCCAATATCAAATAAGGACAAATTAAATAAGGTCAAGCCTCAATAACAATCATATCAGGTGCCATATAAAAAAACCTTAAATACCTGAACTGACCAAAGTGAAACTTATGCGACTGTATATTATTATGATATTATGAGTAGAAGAGGTGTTGTTATTTTATGTCGAACCACACAAACATTGTCAGACTGTGCTGGGTCACCTGACACGGCGTCTCCTACCTGATGCAGTTATCTGGGTCCTTGTCACAGTCGATGTTACACATGAACCTCTCCCAGTGCAGCCAGCCCATAGTGGGCTTCAGCGCCAGGCCATTGTCTAAAGCTTCAGCAGCGGGACTCAACAACACCACAAACCCGAGGAGAAACACAACACTGCACATTTTGACTCCTTAAAGCCTCACACTGCTCCTGTAAACAGGAAAAACGTCCGTGTTTGTGTTGGGATTCACTTCCTTGTATAAGTAGCGCTTGGAACGCCCCTTGGATTATTGACGTGTGTCAGAGCCAATCGGTGCAAAATGCGCCACGAGCTGTCCAATCACATTTCTGCCGGTTGGCTTGACCGCAAACCAGGAAGCGTTAAGGCTCAACACTGAAGTCAGCTGACACAACAAGGTAAACATGATCTCTTCAGATGGAGAGAGATTAAAAATAGCTGTAGAAAAATAACGATAAAGTAATTATATGTGTTTGGGTTAATTTCATTTCTAATGTATTATTCTGACATGGCCTTATGTTTAATGAGTGGTATTTGGAATAAACACAAATGCAGTTATGTGAATAATCCAGCCTGTAAAACTAGTGGAAGAATGTGAAATCTGTACTCAGGTGTATTTCAGTACAGTGGGGAGGTAGCTGAAGTTTGAGGCAGTTACCCATCATTTTGTGTCCAAGGCAAAGTTTTGTGCAAGACTCCTGAGTGTAAGTGGAACACATTGGATATTTATTTGTGTTTCCTTTCCCTAAACAGCCTAATTTACCCCACCGTTCCCCAAGGAAGCTGGCTAATCAAAAATGCCAAAAACACAATCAGCTGTAACGTAGGACCATGTATTTATAAGTGCTGCGTCAAGGTGTTTATTAGCTTCAGATCGAAGGCAGTAATTTGTTTGGCGTAGGCATTAAATTAATTACAGACAGCTTTCTTAATTTAGCTGTAAAAGGACACCCAGCTACAGAACCATAATTAATTCTGGATGTTTTTCCTTGTGAAACTGTCAGAGACCTTCTCACACAGAGAGACTGATGAGTTATTTTTTTAATTTGTCCCCAAGAGGCAATTGAAAGCTAAAGAAGCTACTCCAATTTGCAAGATGACAATTGTCTCCACCCTATTGAGTGTATTAATTACATGGAAAAATGTGTCCCTCTTTCTTGCATGTCCCTTCATACCCCATGTGACAATTACATGCATGCCCACTCCTGAGTGTATGTAAAATTAGAGCATTAATAAACACAAAACCTGACCTTTCGGTGAAATGTCAATGGTGCCTATTTCAACCCTAAACATTATCAGAGGCTTCAACCCAGGAATAGGTGATACAAACAATTTATCACCTGCTATGGTTCATATCAGTGCCAGTGAGCAATGACGCTCAGGCTCTAAATGTCAGATTTCAATTTGACTCACCCCCCTGCTGATGGATGGACCAATCCAGCTTACGTGAATACAGTTTTCTCTATGTAAAAATGGGATCTCACCCATCGTTGTGATAGACCTTTCTCTTTTCTTTTTTCTTTTTTTTTTTTACATGTATGCATGAAAGAGCATAGTGTCTCTTTATGCACGGTAAATAATTGAGATTTTTGACAGATGGGCAGCCCACGCTTTCTGTCGGGCTTATTCGTAAAGCTCTGCTCCCAGAGGTTCGACACCAATCCATCACATTCCTTTCTTCGCCAGTGTCACATAATTGAAGAGACTGTCATGGCTGACTTATGTTGCAAACTTTTTTTATGAAGTGAATGGGGATAAAATGAAAGGGGAAGCTGTGTTACAGTGTGCCTTCTTGTCAGGAAGCTACTTTTCTGTATTGATCTACAGGGACAGGTGGGAGCTAGAGCAAATGTCAGGCAAGAGTTGTGCCTCGATAAATGGCTTATGTATGCACAGCGGAAAATCATTAATTGTTGTGTAATTTCTTGCTTAACTTGTTTATGTGACTGTCACAAAGGGCAGGAGCCTAAACGTGCTTATGTTGCTTCGTTAATTAGGTACTTGTTTGATGAGTTTGTCCAAGGTGGCTTTTTGATAATAACCTGCAAAGGCAAGCTTATGACTTGTAATTTACTCCAGTGGAGATGTTTTCCCGATCAGATATTCTTTTTTTTCATTTAACATTTATCTGACAGTAAAACAACTTTTGCTAATGAGTCAAGTATTGACTTAAGCTCAACATTTGCTGGTTTTGCATTTTAATTTTTTGATTTACTTTTGGTTTTTCCGTTTAATCCTGTCTGGAGATGTAGGATGAGTTTAGCACGGATTAGGGTGTTTTGTACAAAGTACAGTAGATGGTTAATATGTACACATTATTTCAATAGACTGTCTCTAAAAAATATCCTGAAATTACTTTTGAAAAATAGGTTTGAGGGAATTTATTTCCTTTCAAATGTGGGGATGCTCATCTCGTTATTTTCTGCCTCTCCCTTACATGTTTAGGCACTGGGGGAAAGTCAATAAAAATTCATAATAAATAATTCACTGCCTCATAGCCAAAGGCTTTAATTGAAAGAAGCACCTCTGCTCTTCCAGTTTGGTCTTTTATATCTCTGCTATTGAACAGAGAATCTCCAATCGTCTGTTCTCATGCCCAGATGCATCAAACGCTTGTCACGTTTCTGTCCTGGAAATTATGTGCCAAATGATGATTTTACTCTATTGTCAATGTGAAAAAAATGGTGTTAAATAATAGCCTCCCTTGTGATTACATCTGAAATATTATTACGAATGATCAAAACAGCAGCTAACCCAGCAGAGATAGTTGCAGAGCCTCAGCAGAGGGTACTTCAATGTGTTTTGAGAAAATCAATTTTAATAGCATAATCGACACAATTCAATTCATAGTCTTTAAAAAGTCAGGGCGTACACAAAGACTGACCTTCGCTCTGTCTGCTGTTACAAAAGCCGCACAGTCCTGCCAGGACTAATCCTGCATCTGAAGATGCACATTCTCTACAATGATTACATAGAACAGTGCGTTGTGCGCTATAGCTGGTAAACAAAGTGCATTGCAAAATCAATAACGAGCGAAGAAAGGCATTACATTTCTGATGTAATCAATGGTTGTTTGGCTCAGTATGCAGGACAGTTACTCAAGGATATTTTGAGGCTGTCTACTTGGCATCAGTTTCAGGCTTGTTCTGCGGCATTTGTCATGTCTGAGTCTGTTTAAGTCAAAGCAGAAGGACTAAGGACGCGTCAAATACAATTATGCTAAAAGGCTCATCTAAACACAGAATGGGTAACTTTCTACCACTAGAGGTCCCTCAATCAAAACAATAATAAATGGAGCTACTGTAGGTGACGATGAGAAGTATTTTTTTTAATCATGGGGTTTCTTCATCTCTCCTGCCATCATTGCTGTCAGCTTTTCACTTTAAGACTCCTTCAGTGTAAATCGTTCCAGAGGTTTTTAAAATAAATTGACTGCAGAGCTTTTCTCTTTTGGAAAACAAACATGTCCAGTGATTAAAAGATGAAATTGGGCTCAGACATTCATATCCCCATCAGGATACTATGCATTAACTATAATGATCCCTTCACTTTTCATCCACTGCCTCTGGTGGGTCAAAAAGTGACTAACCCATACATTGACCCACTGTTTGGCAAATTGTAATTGAAGTTTAGTAATTAGCAACAGGTAGTAACAGATATTGGAAATGAATGAAGGTTGTTTACATTGTGTATGACAAACATAATACATTGGATTTAATTGTAGATCATTTGCAGCAGTCACAGAGAAATGATGCTTGAACCAAATAAGACTAAATAATATCGAAGCAATGATGTCATAACATGTTTTTTTTTTCTGAAAAGACTTTTCACAGAACTGCTGAATAGCTCTGAGCGAGTTTTTAGACCTCACTGCCATTTGTTGTGTTTTATTTCTCCAGTTTCGCTGCATAAGCTCCAGAGAGAGTGACCTTGTGTTTAGGTGTTTTCTTGCTTATTGACTCAACAACATCTGCAGGTTATTTATGAGTGCATGTCTTCTTTTTGCAAGGGGCACATTGTTATTACTGGACTTAACACAAAGAGGCCTCTTACCAAACATAATGTGGGGTTATGTGTTATCTATACAGGGATTATCTGTATAGGGATTAACAGTGGATCAAATAACACTTCCCAAAGCTTGCATAGGCAAAATCTATGTGCTAAACTTTCTGTAGAGTTAGAAAGTGAAGAACTTAAATCTCAGAGGTGCTCATCCTTGTGCCTGAGTTTGCCTTTCTGATTCTAATAGAGGGGAATTGGCTTTGTCTCCTGTTAGGGCTGTAGTCCTCCCCTTTTCATTTGGTTCTGTCTGTGTTTTCTTTGAGACACTGCCTCTGTATTATCTGAAGAAATTATTCCGTATAGGAGTTCAATATGTCTCCGGTTACCACATACCTGCAAATTGATTTCTCTGGATGGGTTTGCAGCCCAGAGCAGATATTTCATTCTCTTTACTCTGAGAGGGAAAAACAAATAATGTCACGCACACCATTCTGCGCCTTTATTATCACATGAAACGAGTTGTTATAGTGCTCTATTTGCCACTGGAAATAAGGAATTGCCTAAGGGGAGCAGGTTATCAGGTCTTATTATTCCACCTGGTCATTCAGAGTGCAGCCGAGTCAAGGAAAAGGTTTTTAAAGAGCCAACAAAGTTGAATACCCCCCCCCCCCTTTAGTCAAACTAGTAACATTATCTTTCATGACAGCAAAAGACCGCATGTGACCTTAATGAACAGAAATACCGATGAAAGAGCGTCTACACAAAAATAAAACATGGTGTGCGTGATGCAGGATACAGGATTTTACCATCACTGTCACCATGGTAACCAAAGCAAGATCGCTATCACTGTGCATCCAGGAGATCTCTGATTGGAAGTCCATGTCCATATCCCCATGCTCTAAACACCTCCCCAATTGTTTACAGTCCCGTGAACCTCTCTAACATGCTGAAATGGAGGCTTCAGCTCATTACCCCTGTTACACTTGAGCGGTAAGCTCCTCAGCACTTGAATCGAATGGCAAAGGCATAATTGGATTCAGATGAGATTTTAACCTATTAGAATAATTTTCTGTGTGTTGGAAGATGCTGAAATTTTAATGCACGACTCTTTTCATATTAAATGCTAATGACGCACTGGTAGGCCACAGCAAAGTCCACTCACAGCTCTTTAATTATCTGACACGGAGATTAAAGATTGCTGCTGCGATTACTCACTGGGGAATCTTTGGTTGGTTCATCGTATGGGCAAATCCTTTCACTACCACAGCAAATGAAGTCTTTTTTTCTGTAAGGGTTTCAAATTACAGTATGTGTGCTGTTAAAACTGATGGATTTGAGGACATCTTGGCGACAGTATGTCAGGGTGTACAAGCAAAACAAACGGCCTTCCACTATACTATTAATATCTTTTTATAATGAGCAATGGCAGGGGATGGAAAATGCAAGTTGATACACTATTATTATTATTCCCATGCAGTTCGAGTGATACATTAAATGAGTTGTGTGTAGTTGGGGGGTAACGGGATGGGACAGGCCATTACTCAGCAGGAAGTGGACGGTGAATAAAAGTGTGCGCCGGCGCCCGCGGAGCGTCCCCTCCTGAGTCTCGTCTTTCACATTTCAACATGCTGACCGCTCCTGAATGGAGACCACTCCACCCAGGCGTGCTGTGATGCAGCGCTCAACACCGGGCAACAAAGAAATATGTGATGTTTGTTTTTTCGAAGCTCCTGCAGAGACTGCCCATGGTGACGACAGTGGGAGGGGAGCGCACACAAGCTCGCCTTAAAGATGTCGATCCTGCTGCATCTCCTTCAAACGCCAAACTCTCCTCACTCCACTACGAGCGCGAGTTTAATGTTTTCTCACCAAAAAAAAAAAGACTACAAACATTTTCATTATTCAACCCCTGTAGAGTGGTAGCCTCGCCTCCAACACCATCCTCATATCTCACAGAATTATTCTCCCTCGGCCTCTTTTGTTTCCAAGGCAACGGGGCTTGGTGGAAGTGTCAGGTTTGCTGTGTTCGAGACTATCAGCGTTTTTCAGGTGCATTAACTGGTCAAAAAAAAGTTTAGCAGAAATAGGAGCAATTTTTATGCTACCTGAATGACCTTTGTTTATAACAGAAGATATAATTATTGTTATAACCTTATTGAATAAGTGCTTTCCATTGATTATTCAGAGCACAGTGCAGCGGTGACAGTTATGCTTTGTCGCACATGGTTTCTAAATCCAGGTGGAGAGCCCCCTACCTTCATGTTGGCACACTGACATTTTCACATGCATGCCCAGACAGTCATAATGATGCACCCTGAATAAATCCCTCGCCGATGTGACACTGACATGTAAACAGAAATAAAAGTGTCTCACACCCACCTCAAACAGAACCGGGAGAAAATAAGTGACAGACATTTAAAGTGATGGCTGACGTCAGCGTTTTATTTCCAACCAGAAATAACCAGCGCGGTACAGGTCATCACGATCCTGTCAAGATAAAGACCTTGTTCAGCTATATTGTTGGCTTTTCCATGTGCTTCCAGAGTCCCAACTCAGACAGGCATGGAAGTTTAAGGCAGGTGAAAACTTTGGTGCTTATTCAGCGCACTTATAACAAACTCTACTACACTGCTGTCTACTTTCAGAAACTCCCTCCACAGCTTCTTAAAGTAAGGGAACCCTTTGAAATTACTTGCATTCATGTATAAATATATCTATCAGGTTTTATAATGTCGTTCCATTATTCTTGTCCATATGGAGAAGTTGTTCAAAAGTATGCATGTGGCAGTCTCATTGAATGACAGACGAGCTGCTGCTTTTTACTGTCATATCCGTCTCAATAACAGATTATTAAGACCGAATTTTAAAAGGTGTTAAAATAGGTACTTTTCAAAACTGCTGACGAGAATCTGATAACCTCCTCACCATCCGGTGAGTGCAGAGAGAGCTCTCGGTGCTGTGCACTGAGTGGCCGTGTGGGGGGCAAGGCGAGTGGTGGGGGCGCTTGGCAATATTATGGCAGGAAGAGCAGGAAGAGTCCGGAGCTTTGGGTTTCTATAGCAGCACGAGCTCAGCTGGGAGGGGTCAGATCACATCTATGGCCACACACGCAGTCATCACAGTATTGCAGGGGATGAAGAAAGTGCTGAAAATGCTTTCAGTGTTGCTGTCACCTCAGCGTGGATAAGAGCCAGAGGCACTGGGCCATGAGGTCTGAGTTAAGATGTGTTGGTGTGACTGTGGTGTGGTGTGGCCTATACATACAGGCAACACCACAGTAGCCCATGTAAAGTGACTGCATACAAGTAAAACAGTTATATTTAAAATAATATAAATAAAAGAATATATTGAAAAGATATAAAGAAGCTCAGGTAATGAATATGATAGTGTGCAACATCTGGATTTAAAGCTCATATAATATATTCTCTGAGAATATATCAGGTCCGACATTTAGTTTGCGTACTAAAGAAAGGACGGCCTGACAAGGTCGTTCAGGCGAAGCTCTGCCTTTAACCTTTCAGTGAAAGCGAGCAAGAGGAAGATGGAGCGGTTAATCTTAAGTCATCACATGCATTCATTACCATGCAGTCTGTGGCATTCTCTGGGAAAGGTGATATTTAACAAAGGGACCCGCTTTTAATTAGCGGAGGAGAAAAACGGGCCGTTCCGAATCGTCACAGTCTGTGTCACCTCTAAAGGGAAAATTACATCGGTTACATGGTTTCAAGCACTCATAGCATCACTATAGTATCTGTCCACCCTCCACATCTATAGGGTAAATAAACACATTCCAGCAGCCCTGTGCATAATTCTGTTATTGTGCTGCCTACTGGGGTGGGCGTGGCTGGAATAGACCACTCCCACTTCTTATGCTCCTCCTCCTGAGGCTTTGGACCTCACCTGAGGATGATTACCTTGGTTGTACCTGGTTAGGGTTAGCTGAGGAGACAACAGGCAAAAGAGGAGGCAAGTGTGGACACAGACACAGAAGAGACACTTTGTGAACACGTGAGATAATGTTGCACAATGTAACAATGTTGCATATGCACACTGCTGTTCGGATAGAGCTCCACATAAAATATTTGCGTTTGTCTGAGGAAAGACTGGAGATTGTTCGGGTGGACTTCTGGAGACGTTCACATGTGAAGACCAGCTACACATGGACTGCAGAGGACTGCACCTGAACACAACCTGCAGAGGAAACACAACACAGCACAGCAGGGACAAATTGCTGTTAAAGGGCAAACAGTGGAAGAGTCAGGACGTGACAGTGATGCTTCCCAAACAGCTGCTAAGATAAGAATTAAAAAAACGTCAGAGATCAAGTACTGGATGGAGACGAGTGTGGTGAGTAATCATCCACTGATACCTCACTCACCACCACTGTTTTAATCATCGCAAACAATACTGGCTTTAAAATGCGCTCACTGGGAAAGGATGCATCGATGATGCATTTTGAGTTGATGTTTTGACGAAAACATTGAGGAGCCTTTTTGTTGTGGCTTTGTGTAATTCTGATTCTGATGCACCTCTGAGAGAGTGAACGCAGCATGGAGCTCTTTGGTTCTCTTGTGAGTTGACTTGTAGTTAGTGAGATCTTCAGACCTCCTCCATACAGGAGAAGCAGTTACATTTTGACATTAATGGAGCTGTGGGAACTTAAGTGAAGTTAGAGGTAAGAAAGCTTAAAATAGAAATACTAAATTAAAGTACATGTACTTTATGCAACTAGTAAATAGTGTGATGGACTTTTCTTCCTAAATCTATATCACATCTTTCTTTTCTCCTGCTTTGCCCATGTGAATCAGGTCGTCTCAGTGACCTGTGGACGTCTTAAAAACATAATGCAGCTGCTGAATTCAAAAGTGTTTGTTAATGTTGCAATAACTTAAACCAAAGAGAACTGGGACAATGGCCAGTTCATGTCACTGCATCTTGTATGAAGAATAGCCGTCATACCTAATGCGCACTGCATTCACTGCACCCTCCCTCCCCTTGAAATTCACTCATAAAGTGTGGGAATTTTAAAAAGGCGGTTGTCATAATTCCGACTCGTGCCTGTTCTCGCTATAGAGGGATTGGAAAGGGACTAATTCCGTGTTTTCCCTGTTTGCACACAAAGGAAAAGCACTGAGCATATGTTTTATAACCATTATTCGCGTAAACCCCGAGCTGCAGCTCTCCCAGCTGTAGGGCTTCTCTCAGAAGCTGGATGTAGAGGCACGGTGAGGGATTAGTGGAAATGAACCCATATGGGATTTTCTGTATAAATATATGCAAGGATGATTTTTTTTCAGCTCTGCTTGCAAGATATATATATATATATATTTATCGTCTTTCTCCGTTGTTACTTTGCGTCACGTTCATTCGTCTGACCTTCTGGCTGCCTCTGGAGTTCATTTTCAGCTTTTTCCTGCAAATTCGCTGTCAGTCAATAGAACTCATCATGCTGCATCATGTGTTTAGAAAAGGAAAGGTCATCGTCCACTGATGTGCCATTCCCTTGTTTCTTTACGTTTTCTTGTAGCTCCGCATTTATTACCCACATCAGAACGGTGAATTGTAGCATCGCAGTTTGTTTTCAGTGGCAGAGTGCCGAGCAGAACCATATGGTCAAATGCGAAAGCTGTGACGGGCTTTGGAAAACACTGGAGGGAGAATGAACTAGAATGAAAATATTTAAAGGGCGTGTGTTCCCACCTGTGTGGTGACATTCATATGGTTTCTGTCCATAATAATGCACGGAGCAAATATGACATGACGTGTGTGTAGCATAGGCTCATCGATACATCACTGTCACAAGAAACCAATACATTTGCTTGGGTGGCCATTTTTCATGCAGTGGCTGTTTACCAGGTTATATTTTCTTGGAGATGTAGGAATATATCTGATCTATCCTACTACAGATTTCAGCCTTTCAGACTCATATTCTATTAAGTTAAATGTTGTATCCTCTCTTACCAGCTCTTGATAATACATTCATTACTATTAATTGTTCAAATAAAATAAATTATTATTTTAATAACAAATATAGCGGCATTTAACACAGATTTGAAACAAATAAGGAAAAAAAAACAATGTTTTTTCCCCTGTAAACAGACCAAAATATACCAGGGACAAATCAGTGATGGATAGAAGCTCCAGGGATATGGCGCTGATTGCTGCTGTGAAAGTTCATTATGTGTGAAAATCCTATACAGCGGAGTACGCTTTGTGTCCATGTATGTGTTTCTGTGTTTTTATGTGCGTGAGGGCTGCGAAGCTAGAGGGACAGCTGTATTGATTGCAGGTCTTAGGCTGCTCTCTCAATGCTCACACATCAGTTTTAGCCGTGGCACCGCTGACATTCAGCTGGAATGAGGAACGGGAGAGCATGTTGATTACCCCCAAGGGAGACGACAAGGGCGCGCCTCGGACATGGTGGCCAACACAGCAGCAACATCAAACGCACACTCTTTTGCTGTATGTTCATTTACGCACAATAAGCTCACTGCAATGTGTATATGTCAACATTAGGTATTCCTCCGAGAGGGGGGGGGCTTCAAATGAAATGCAACACGCAGCCCACTGTCAGTCGTTAAAGGCTGTTGGATGAATGAATATTTAATGTGCTCATTTGGGGCCAACCCTTCCATTGGAGGATGGCTGTATGGATCAGGCAGTTTATAGCTGTAGGTGTCATGTTGGTGCTTTGTGACAGGGGGCGTGTTGAGGTTGCTGGGGGGCCGCATTTGTTAAAGTCATCACTGTCCTGGGATTTTGCGTGAAATGTAAGTTAATGCGGGGATCCCACCGTCCGAACCAAGATCCCGGCGTTATTGGAAACCATCGCTCTCCCGTGTCCTTGAAATAATACACGTTCTAAAGGTGTCACGCTGTTTTTCTGGAAGGGCGACGGAGCGTGATGCATCAGAATTTACAGGCTTATTTCGCGTGTGTCAGTCAGAGTTCGCGGATTTAGAAAAGCTCCTTACAGTATATTGGCGTAATATGCCACATACTGTTTGTATTTTCTCACCCTGACTATAACAAAACCATGGCTGATTTTTAGGGAAGGAAAAAAGTTTTTAAGGCGAAGCTACCACTGTTCTTATTCTGGTGAGTGGCACATTTTTCTTTTAAGCGTTGAGCTAAGAAAGAACTGAAACTAACTTTTTGTTTACCAAGTACCAATCCACTGTTGTAGCCCAAATCTAGGATTTTCAAATTCTTTTTACCGTGTGTTTTAAGCGTCGCATTACTGACGATAAAAACAACAACAAACAACCTAAATAATATGATGAATGTAAATCCAAAGGCAAATTGTGCTCTCTCTCTCTCTCTCTCTCTCTCTTACATATATACACACGTACATTTTTGATTAGGATTTCCATCAAAAGGTCATACTGCTGCAGCTGCTTCTCTCAATTCATTGTCGTTAGCAGTGAAACGCCAAATGCCTTTCAAACTCATTAGTTGCTAAAACAACCCTCTGATTTTTCCATTAAAAACAAACAGAAACTCCTAGATGCTCCCACTTCATCGCGTCCATGCATTTCCACACCATCGTGGCCACTCCTGAGACTGGCTGAGAAACAACACCTCTAACACAATTTCTCCAATAAGTTTGTGCACACATTCCTCACTGATTGATTATATAAGTCTGTGTGGGTTCACAGCAAACAATTAAAGCCATGATTTTAAAAAAAAAAAGCGGTGAAGAGCTGGAGCCACTGATGTGAGGTGATTACTTATTTTACATCTGCAGCGTTTGCAATTTGTATTTGATCACCACCTTCGCTTTAGGGTTTGTCCCTGCCCCCCCTTGGGATTAGGTCTATTGGAGGCCTCCAATAGTAAAAGCGTGCGTGTGCATGTGTGTGTGCGTGTGTGTGTGTGATGCAGTTAATCTGAGACTGAATTACCTCGGCACGTTTTCTGTGCATGACCCACGCATCGTTTTTCAAAGTCATCAACTGAAGCTTCGAATTAAAGAGGAGCAAGAGCACGTCGCATTTCCTGGCAGAATAACAATTTATTTCAATTTAGACAAAAGGAAATACATATTTGTGCTTTGTGTCGCTTAATGAACAGCTTTGTGTATATACACTTTATACACTGTTTCATATACAGTATATATATATATAATCTCTTACAAGTAGCTAAACTGAATTATCACCGTTTATTGAATAATCATAAATAGACCCTCATCCCCACATCCGTTGTTACCCATTTGGCAATTAAATGTGTTTAAAAAAAAAAAAAAAAAGAATTTCCTTTTTATATTTTCAAAAACATTCAGTCGAGATGCGTAGTGTCAAAAAAATTCAAGTCAGTGTACAGTGTCTCTTTCTCTCAACTCTCCAAACAAGCATCACAAATTCACAAGTATCACCAGTGTTGACGTGTCGGCAGTAATCTGTTCAAATCAAAACCGCGACGGGGACGAGGGGGCAACGACAACGCGCACCGGCCTGAGTCCATCACAGTAATCCGTCAGTAATCACTCTCCACCTGGGATCCTGAAGACGCACCTGAGCACCTGGAGTGTTTTTAGCAGTAGTACGGAGAAGCAGTTCTGCCCCCCGACACATTTCCCTATTGTGTAGTAGATCTCACAGGCAGTTTTGGTTTTGAGGGTGGGGAAAAAAAATGTGAAGCATCTGTGTTTTGTCAGAGTGTTTTACAAATTTGCATGGATGTCCTCATGCCGCAGCACTTTGTAGGTGATCCAGTAGAAGACGTTGAATATGAGAAAGCTCAGGGGAAAGACGGCTCGTGATATAGTGTCGATGCGTTTGGCCCGGTCCACGAAGCGCTTGCGGACCACGTCTCCGTCGCAGGCGGGGGGAGGGGGTGAGGTGAACACCGAGGCCCCTTCCACTGTGGCACCATCCTTGTTCTGCAGGCAGTGACCCAGTCCATAACCGCGGAAGTAAAACCCACGGCTCTCCCTCATCAGTTCCTCCTCCTGTGGGGTCAAGCAGAGGGAAAACAGATTGGCGTCGGGCTGTCAACAAGAATTAGCTTACAGCTTTTCTCGTTTCCTTTCGGTGGCTGGTTCCCAAAATGTGTTTGGGTTGTAGGATGGCACCAGACTAATTAAACGTACGCAGAAAAAAAAAAGTGTTTTGATATTTTTACCGGAAATTTCAGCGATTAAATGAAAAACAGGCGCTTCCCACTTTGTGGCGCTTATGTAAATATGATGGTAAATAATAATTAACTAAATTTATATTTAAAAAAATAAAATAAATGCCTCCCGCTGCTCTGACGATATCTCAATGTTTTCAGTCTGACAACCACACAAATGAAAATATTATTCAATGCTGTGTGATAATAAGGTTTTTCTTCTAGTTGCAACTATATTCTCTAATGCAGGCAGATTAAGCAGAGTAATAACTATTAGTTTTGGCTGTCAGTTTATTTCAGATGAGAAAAGTTTTTTTTTCAAGCAGTGGAACTTGACCACCATCAGTAAACCATATGGAATTGAAACCTCAAACATGTATGTCATACAGTATAACTGATATATGTATGTATATAACTCATGCTTACCATCAATGTAATGTTAATACATGAGGTGATATGAAGTCTAGACAGACTTAGATAAACTTTGTTTAAACCATTTTGTGTTTCTGTAGCTTCTATGACCCAGAGAGGGGAATCAGAGGGCATCGCCATTAAGAAGGAAAAAAACCCCTCTAACTTGCAAGTTAATCAAAAAATCAACCTCCATCTCACCTTTGAAGCTGCTGAATGATAAACTTTTCAAAACGCCTATTAATAAAAAATCACGCTCACCACAAAAGCTACAAAAAGAAAAAAAGAACTTGACATGATGCTTTGATGAATGATGGGGGACTTTTTCTTTTTCCCTTTTAGCAGAGGGTGAGACACCGGTCCCGCCCTCTGAGGAGAATATTAATAGACACAGCAGCTTAACGCTGACAGCGCTCTGACACAGATCCACTTCAGCGCAGGAAAGTGAAGATGTGGGATCTAAATTGGACGATTAGCAGTCAGGGCCCGGTGCCTGAAAGCGCTGATCCCCGCGTCCCCTTCTGTTTCTCTTCTCCCCCACCCCCGACCCCGGCAACTCTCTGGTACTGACCGCACGTCACAACACGGCGTGGGACAGACACGACTATAAGACCTGTCAAGAGGGGTAACAAAGCTACGAGTATATTTCCCACCTGTCTCTGTGTTCCATTTCTTAATTCAATTGGTTCTTTTCAAAACATTCCCGACCTCTGACCTCTGCCTTTACACATCTTCACTGTTTCACTGACGACGAAGCCGCTGCCTGTATATGAGTAACGCTGTATGTACTGCCTAACTCTGTTGCCCCAGTGATAGATTACAGCGTACAACAGGGGGACAGGGGGTTGTAATTCTTCTGGCCCAACTTAATTATCCCTCCTACTCGTTCCTAAACGATACAGTACATCATGCGCTAAAGTCTAATGGCGCGTTGCTCTGAAGATAATAGGCGCTCATTGTCTTTGGCCTGCGCTCTCAGCAGCGGCCACACAGTTTGTGATTTGTTGCCATTAGATCATCTGACTGCAGCTCCTATTATAGTTGGATTTATACTCTGTGCTATGGACATGGTTGTTTTCTCAGAGAGCGATTGGTTTTTTTTTAAACAATTACATTTTTAGATGTGTAATCTAAAAATGTGAATTATTTCATATTTAATCATGTTTAATAATACTAAACTCTTTTTTTCCTGAAAAATTCGTTTTGTTTTCATTGTACCAGCTACCACCTGCTGGTTTCAGCAGTTTCTGAAAAAGTGCTTAAATTCAAAACAGCTTGTAAAACAGGTCACACCATAGGGCAGAATAATACATTCAAAGTTAGTTTTAAAAAAAGGAGCGTATTGTATAAGAGGTCGTTATGACGGGGTGAGATCAGCAGAAAAAGGGTTTGGTTGTGGGAGAGATGCCAGGAAAAATTCAGGTTTGAGGTGAACGTCGCACAAAACGATCATTTCAGGAGGCTGGAGGTGCAGAAGGAAATTAGGTGCAAAGGTCAGGGTTGACACAGGGGTCCAATTTTTTTTTTTTTTTTTTTACCCTGGCACAGGCGCTGCAGTGCTGACTCAGACTCCTGTAGGTTGAGCTGTTACCGACGATGTCATTCACTTTCCGCAACGACTCAACGCTCCCAAGCTGACTGGCAAACACCTCCATCGAAAAGGAAGGTAGATAAAAAAATAACAATAAAAACTTGAGAAGCCACAGGACAAACTCAAGCAGGCGCTTTTAGACGTTTAATTAAAGCAGCGACCTGAGTGTCCTCCTGCTGACCAGTATCTGCAGCTGTTAGTTTAGACAACTGGCTCTGTAGATGAATAAGACTCCTCCAGGAGCCAATTAACTCTGTTTCCATAAATGCTATCAACAGAAATACAGATCATGTTTGTTTATTTGTCAGTTATGAAGTGTGTGTGTGTGTGTGTATGTGTGTGTGTGTGTGTCTGTATATATATATATATATATACTGTATACACACACACACACATATATGGAGAGTAGTAGTTTTGAGTATTGATTAAGCCTGGTCAGTCTGGGATTTGTACATCAGATTCCCATCCTCTCTCTAGTGCAACACACCGGGTCAGGAGTCAATAACATTTAGATGGATAGTGTGCGACCTCAGACGCCTCAGTGGGAGTAATTGTGCAGATGATGTGGTCAGGGAAGGTCTTTTCTCCTGCGCCGACCCTCATTCCCTCTGTCCTGTATCGATGCATGAGGGCAGGCTGTCCTGTAAATCAGTTACTGGACTTCTCTGCCTGTGCAGGGAACTTCCGCCTCGGGAAGTGGCACCGTCTGTTAACGGTTCATAGGATCTGTTCCTCTCGGGAACATCCTCTCTGTCACAGGAGGTCTGACAGCTCTTTTTGTTTTCATCTTATCAGCTTTTGCGTTTGCATTGATGTCTTTAATCTCCATGAAAAATAAATCTGCCGCATGATGCGATAAAGAGCAATGCTACTATTCAGACCCCTTACTAATGAACTTATTAATTTTAGATGCCTTGTAATGATTTATAGATGAGTCAGCATTAAACTGTTGGTTTGTTGGCTGTGAACTATACATTGGCTGTTGCTTCTAGTCGCTTTGCTTTGTCTTTTTGGGACCACCACCTAAAGCTGATGCAAATAAACACTGACAATTTGTCTCTATAGCTCTGGACATTAATTTAATAGCTACAGAATAATGTTTATAACTAGACAGTAAACTGGCTGTGACAAAATGAAATCTCATTAATCTGAATTAATGTCACTAATAATTACTTTTCAACTGCAGGTCAAACAGCATATTGTCAAGTCATTGATCTAAGGTAATTGTCACGTGTCACTTTAAAATAAGCAACCAGGTCATAGCTAGTAGTGATAAGTATAACTCTACAGCTGTTTTAACCTGGGTCAAACTGCGTGTTAACACAGGGTTGGGGTATCTGTTCCCATGGGGGGGGGGGTCAAATGGAGTGACAAAGTGTACGGATCACAAAGGCCCTTCACAGGTCAGTGGTCACCATGGAAACGAGCCGAACTGAAATGAACACAGCTTCCTCGTCTAATACAGGATGACAACCAGCTGTAGCGTGTTGATGCTGTCACTTCCTGAATATACAGCGTTCCACAACAACAAGAGGCATAAGTCAATGTTATAGGGGGTGACAAGGACCGGAGTGAACGTTTCTTGTGTTTTATTTTTTTTAGAATCCATTACAGTGTCTGACACAGTGTGTCAGTGTTTGTTGAAGCCTGGGCATGTGTGTGTGTGTGTGTGTGTGTTTGTGTTTGATTTACACTTACTATCCTCTGCTGCCGCTGCTTTTTCCTCAGCCTGATGAACTCCTTGTGTTGCCTGGAGACAAAGTTCACTGCTGCGTACTCCAGCAGCGCGGCAAACACAAACAGAAGACACACCGCCATCCAAATGTCAATGGCCTTCACGTAGGACACCTGGGAACAGACAGGTTCACCGAGTCATCGATAGCCAGTCAATGAGGCTGATGGATAAAATGTGGGTTAATCAGTCATCTCGTTCCTTTGGCTCTGGCATCAAATGACACACTTCTTTGGGGCCTGACTGTTATGAGTCAGTGAGACTTGGCACATAGCCACGAGTCAGGTCACGGCGGGCACTGCGGGGGGTGGGGGTGGGAGTGTGGGGGGGGCTGATTGTGTCGTTCTTGGGAAAGGATATGTCACAACACATCAGCGACGCAGACTGGGCACGCGTAGTGTAGAAGCGTCACTCAACTGAGCAGCAGTTTGCTGACTGCTACGTAAAAGCGGTGAAGAAAAAGGGGAGAGGGCAAATCAGCTGGCATCATTTCCTGTTTCATACAGGATGAAAAAGCTCTGTGCTCCTTCACTGATGAAAGTTTTCTTTTTTTTTGTTGTTTGAAATCCTGCAGTCAAGATACACAAACACCAGTGAGCGTGAACTTCCATCGTAACACAGACTGAGGCGGATGTACTGTTGCTATGGTAACCTACAATCTAATACCAGTGGTTTTTGAAATGCAAAGTATTATGAGACAAATTTTAATGAGCGCCTGCCAGTATTTGTCCCTGGCCTCTTCCTGCATTATCTCCCCAGGTATGTGGCGACCTGCTGCCCCGCATATCTTTCACGTGGAGTCCGGCGTCCTCATTTCACCTCGCATTGTGTTGTATTCTCCCTAATTAGTCTCCAGTGTTGTCCTCAATCTACACCAGCCTCCGTGCAATTTCAGCACTTCATGACTGAGTAACAGCTCATTCCGTTCTATAACTCTTTTACCCAACTTTGGAGGACATAACTTTAGCAGTCGAGTTTTGTCAGTGAGTCGGGAACAGTCGGGTATGAAAGGAAATGGTATTTCAAATCATATGTCGCGCTTTAAGGAATATGTCGTGTAAAACGTCAGAATAGTTTGCAGGTTTGAAACTTAGGCAACGCTACATTTCCCTGATGTTTTTAGTCAGGAACATTTTTATAGCTACAAAATATGGTATTGGTTTCTGAAACAAGACCAGAGACTCACCTTGGGCAGTGACGCTCTGGAACCGGAGCTCTGCGTGGTCATGGTCAGCACTGTGGTGATGCCAAGGCCCACTCTGGCCGGTGCGGCGTCCATGTTTATCCAGAACGAGACCCACGAGAGGATGACGATGAGCAGGGAAGGGATGTACATCTGGATCAAGTAGTAGCCCATTTGTCTTTCCAGATGGAACTTTACCTCAATACAGGTGAATTTACCTGCAGACACATCATGACATAGTCCACTGAGTAATTACCTCAAATCCTCGTTTACAATTTGAGCATGAGGTCACTGATTTCACAATACTTGAATTAAAATTCATTAGGTACCTGTGTTATAATACTTGGTGCAGTATCCCAAATCATTCTCCTCTTTAAGTAAAAACTGTGGGAGGGTGAGACCATCAGCCACCTGGACCGGGTTCTCCGACAGCCACTCAAAGATCAAGTCATTCATGGTGTAACCGACTGCGAACAGAGAACAGAGGACGTAAAGCGGCGAGAGAAAACGACTAAATGTGTGAGAAAAAGTGAGGAATGTACCTTTTTGTATCATCTACGATAAAGCATGTTTCTTTTCCTTTGTATTCAGTACAATTATAAGAGACAGTGCCGGTTAGATTTCAACGTGTAGCTGAGAGTCGGATAATGTGCTGCACAAGCTGTTAAAAATTCATATCCCTATTATCACAATTGCTGCGATCCTTCTCCCTCCTCCTCCTCCGTAACCTCGTTTTCGCCGGGATCTTGTTACTGAGGAATAAAGCCTGCGCTCCACAAACATCAGGAACGTCGTCTAATGAGACTCGGAGAGTGAGCTAATGAAAGCTGGAGGACTGCGGTGATGTAATGTCCCTCTGCCCATCTGTCCGACCGGCTACCCTTCTGCCATCATGTCTGTCTCAGGAAAGGTCGCACGCCGTTGCCGCGTCGTGTTGTCATGGTTTGGTTGAAGGTTACAGAACAAGGGGGACATGAGGTGCATATCTGCTATATATGTGTTACTGCGCTGCATCATCTCACCACTGCACAACATGTGGCTGCACTGGTAAAAAAAAAACAAAAAACAACAAAATACACATCTTTTGTTGTGTTTGAAAGCGAATATAAAATAAGTGGTGCGTTCAAACACGTCCGAGGTCAATGATTGCCTCCACTTCCCACTTGAAACAAGCGCATACGCTGTTTCATTTGCATGGTCTTTGTGAAAGGCTGCACTCTTCACACCTGCCTGATTATAGTCGTATTAAAAATTCATGCCAGATGCAACGAGAAAGGCAGAATTCCTCTGCATCCGAATAGTACCCCTGTCTCCCGAGACCCTTTAGGGGCCTGCGTTACAAAGCCATCAATTATTTAAGATGTTATACTATATTCTGTGCCGCGTTCCCGAAAAACAAGACTACTCAAACACACTTATCTTGTTCACGAGGAGAAACCGCTGTCATTCACATATCCTGTCGTAACAAGCGATGGGAATACCAACGCGTTCCAGTGCATCGGATCGGTCTCCTTTGCTTCAACCGGCCACTGCTAAGAGCCGTCGGAACATAACTGACGTGAAGTGGCGCAGAGCAAATGGAATTCCTGAGACAGAGCGTCTGGACGATAGAGTGATGACTGTTAGATGTTTGACGCGTCCTTTTTCATCTAGGGAAAAAAGTCCGTCTAGTGAAAGCTACTGTCTTTCTATGGTTATGCTTCAGATTTGCTGACCCGGTCTTGATTTCAACAAAGAGGTTTAGAGTTTAATGGACACTAATGGCTCAAGGCAAAATGAAGTGGTATAAAACTGCGTAACATATATGGGGCTTTGATGTGTCAGAATACGGCAGGGTCTATTTATATGCGTATATGAGCCTGTGGTGTGAAAAGGCAGAAAAGAAGATTGGCCCCGGCTCTCTCGAACCCTGGAGATAACGCCCCAGTTTTTCATCCATTTTTTTTGAACAGATGATGCTGCCACAGCTCCGGGAGTGGCAGTAAAACCAATAATGCCTCCTTAACATCAAGCTCCAGCGAAGGGGATCGCACCCTTGGGTGGCGTACCAGCCCTCATCACCACGTATCCTCGCCAGGCTTTTGAACAGAAATAATTGTCTCCTCTAATGGCTGTGTGACGCTGTACTTCCCCTACACACAAACATGTACACACAACTGCTGGGGAAAAGAAAAAAAAACGGCTTCATGTTTTATCTTTTTGTGCTGGCTGACAAACATCTGCACGATCTGTTGGATGTTTTTTCTTTTTTATTGTTTTGGCCCTGTTTCAATTTGCAGAGATAAATCATGTTGAGGGGGATATCTGGTCCTGGCTCTATGCAAACCAATACCTCTTGTTCTTACTGAATCAGATAAGTACGCAGTCGGCATTCAGCTCCACTGAACGCTTCACAGTACGGACTCTGTCTGCTTCCCACTTTTGGTAGACATATCCTTTTGTCCCTGTGATGGGAAATGAGGTCACCTCTAGGCACAGAGGGTGGGTAACGCACAATAAAAGGGACACAAAATTAAAGTTTCATTATTTATATCCTGGAAATTGGTTTCATGAGGGCAGATACTATCTCTTGCTGAAGGCAAGGGAAGACTGAGAGGAAGGAATATTATTCCTATCCTTAATTTTTATCATTGTAATAATACTTTTTAAGAGATTCCATGTTTTCTTTTATGTTTCTTGAACTGTTATCTTTTAAATAAAGTAAAGTGTGCATGCCAAGTGTGAATATATTGGTATAGGACATTTTTCTTTTCTATTCGTCAGAAGGTGGAAAAGAGGGCAACAAGGAGAAGTAAGACCAGAGTAGGAGAAAGGGAAGAAGATGAGACGACTCACAGCTTTCAAGCTGCATGCTACAGGTCTGAATGTCCATTGGGAAATTCTTCAAGTCCATAGGGCAGGACAGGGTAAGAGTCAGCCTGCGATAGATGGACAGATTGGAGAAAGAGAAAGAGCCATAGGGAAAGTCAAAAGGCACACAGGGAAGAAAGAAAACACAAGAAACAATGGTTTGATAAGTCAAATAGATTATGGAACACAGTGTGTGTGTGTGTGTGTGTGTGTGTGTGTGTGTGTGTGTGTGTGTGTGTGTGTGTGTGTGTGTGTGTGTGATTGATAGAGATAGGTACACTGATAAATTTGGACAATGTAATAAAACAGTGATTTAAATAGACGTAGAAGTAAATATTGTAAAGTTACTACATCTTGTTTACTCGGTGAACCACTGTGATGGCATTGTCTAATCACGCAGGTTTATTTGTTGTGGTGTGGATGTATTAAGCCTTCAAGAATCCTGAGAGGAAAGAGAGAGAGAGAGCGAGTCTGTCTGGGCGAACGCAATATAATTACCTCCTGTAATGCATCGCCCAGAGGCCAAACAAGAGCTGCCTGCAGTGTGCACAGGCTCCCATTTGTCATGTGTGTTACGATGACACA
Organism: Trinectes maculatus; assembly: GCA_016785345.1. Classification (NCBI taxonomy): domain Eukaryota; kingdom Metazoa; phylum Chordata; class Actinopteri; order Pleuronectiformes; family Achiridae; genus Trinectes; species Trinectes maculatus. Next base: position 413,977 of record JAFBJQ010000898.1, read on the forward strand.
ATATCTTATTCACCAACTGAAACTACAAACGCCGCGATGACCGACTCCCCTAACGTTGCCTGCACTGTGTCATGTATTTAGCCAACGGAAAAAGATTTTTGATCCCTAATTAACGTCACAAAACGTGGAGGACAGGACACGTTGTTCATCTGGCCCTTTTCTGAAAGCCGCTGCCATTTCAAATTAAAACGTAAACAAGTATAGAATCACTTTTTTCTGTACTCTGCTGTGTGCCTGCGGAGGCGGCGAGGTGTAGTTGAGGGTGTGCGATCAGCACTTCAGCAGCGTGCGGCTCCTGATGCTGCATCAGGAGGTCATTCATGAGTGGGATTTGTTGGTTTGTTTGTTTGATGTACTCAGATAAACCTCTCCAAAACCACAAAAAGGATTTTTTTCCCCCTGTAAATTAGGGCCAATTATTCCATGTTCAGCTTTTAAAGCGTAGTCACATCCAAATGGTTTGGAAAGATAAAAATAACATGGCTAAAATAACAAGGCGCGTCTCTGTATTAAGTTGCGCGTTAACATCGTTAACACAACAACATTCACACCCCTGATGTTCCATAACTCAGTTTGGATCTTTTAATCATTTTCAGGAACTACCCATAGTTACCTGATACTGTACAGCACGCTTCCATCTCGGAAAATCCGCAGCAGCTTGTTATCGGTGGTGACCTCGTGGAAATTGGCTCCTTTCTCATTTGCAAAGAATAAATCGGGCTTCCAGATAGAGTCCAGCATGGACGGATCCAGGTCCAGGGAGTCATCCGGGTATTCGCTGAACGCCAGGCGAGGGTCATTCCACTTTTGCCGCAGAAATACGTTGAGCCTGTAGTCCTGGGGAAGAACTCGTGGTAGTTAACGGAAACTATATAACCTCGCTCACAGGCCAAGAACAAGTACTCAACACAACAATATGACCCCTGCCTGCAGCCAACACACATCAGTAATTAGATTATAATTCTAATCCGTGCAATTAGTTCAGAATTCATCTTTAGGCATTTGGGGAAAACGGTGACATCATCAGTGAGTTGTGTTTCTCTGGGATCACCTGATTGTACGTCTGACCTCTGGGCCTCCCTTGAACAACCTTAAACAGTTCACTGCTGTACTATGCTGACCCAGCAGTTACAACACTGAGAGGGCAGACCTGAGGGCAGCCATTTTTTTTCCCTTTACACCCTTGCCCTGCCTTGCTCCCACTGTTTTAGTCACTTTCTCAATTTTTCATTTTAATTGCAGAGCGGACAGTTTATTATCAGTGTGTCAGTGACCCGCTGGTCTCTGAAGGTTGTGCTGCTATGCTCCAGGAAACAAAGAAATAAAGGGAAAGGCTTCAGCAGTGAGAGAATTAGCAAAGAGGTACTGTAGTTTGGAAAGAGAGAAGATATCTTACATCGTGAAATTATAGTCCAAATCATTGGGCGAGATACAAATAGAGTAGGAAAAAAAATCAACAACGAGATTTGTAAACATGAAGCTTTTAAATGGGGTCTTACCATTGTTGTTTCTGTGATGGACCCGAAGCTGTTAATGAAAATATTGCAGGTGACATTCACAGGTGGACCTGACGGAAACAAACAAACAAAAAAAACCCCAGACTGAATTTCACGTCTTTCATTTCACATCGGATTGGCTTTCTCGCCGCTGTCTGCATTAAACATACAAATCATAACGATATTTCTCCCGAGGCCTCTTAAAATTCAAAGCGGCTTCTCCATTACATTTCCGAATGTTGTTCCAGTGCAAGTCATACCGGCTCCAGGTCCCGCTGTTCATTTAGAGAAAATATGTTTTCCTTCCCTCCCCTCCAAAGACTGTCATTTCCAAAGATGATTTAAGAAAACGTCTACAGGGGAAAACCAGATAACGCTGAGACTGTTAAAACTAAGTGCAGCAAAGTCACAGAAAGTGATGAGTCATAAGTGTGCAACAACAATAAGTGTGATTTTTGTGTGCCGGCACCACACAGCATACTCAACATGATGAGACCTTTATTAAAAGATTAAAGATTCGATATGACTTATTCAATTTCAATTATTATATGTTGTTAAATCCAGTGTGCCCGGATCATTTCACTACATCTTGCACGTGGTACGTTCTCTACTGGAAAAAGATGCCAGTGAACATAATCCCGGCATTCATTTTACCTTGAAAACATAATTGTCAACACAATTTTACAGCGTATAAGTGTAATCCCAAGGAGACGGAGTGTTTGTGCTGCATACACCTAAATTAAACCAATATCAGAGCAGCCAGAATGGCTTGCTGTCATCACAAAGGCTTAGCTACATGGTGAACGAATGGGACCGTTTGAAACCAAATGAGGACAAGCTGACGCAGTAGACACATAGTGGAAGACTGGAAACGTCAGTGTCACAACAACAACAACAAAAACATTCAGTGACTATGCAGGAGAACGGCCAACTGTTTAGCTTTCACGGCACAGATACTGTGGACTTTGTGTTCTAGTATTCTAGTGCTTGTGCGGATTTCCTTGAGGACTATTGCAACAGTCCGCCTTGGCATGTACTGTACCTTTGAAGTAGGGTCTGATGCGGGCATCGTATCCTGACGTTCTTCCCATGAGCTTGTCCAGGAAGTCAGAAGGCGACAGCTGTGGTCCTGCCCTGCTGGTGGGCTTTATCTCCTCCTTACAGGAGCTCAGTCTGAGATCGCCCAGGGGTGAGAAGAAGGAAGGAGACAAACATGAGATGGGAGGGAGACAAACACAAACAAGAGAGGAGAGAAAAGATTTGAGAACTAGCAGAGGAGGGCTGTGTGTGTGTGTGTGTGTATATATATATATATATATATATATGTATATATATATATATATGTATGTATGAGAGATACCAGTGTGGGTGATGAGAATGAGAAACCAACAGCTATAAGCAAGTCAGTCATCAGCCAAACATACCCAGCGGTGGATAGGGAAATGAGGGTGATAAATGACAAGTGAACGGCTCGCCTCAGCTGGCAACTAAAATCCTATCTCTTTCACATCGTGTCGGAGACTTATTATGGTTGTTAGGCCTTGACTTGAGAGGAGCAGGAACAGAAGCGGAGGTAAACCCGTCCCTCTCCTGCTTAGCTTAGCAGGGGTACAGCTTTAACAGATTGATGGCTCCAGTGTAATGCTCGGAACGTCACACCGGGGTGTGGGAGAAGTTGATACGAGCGGTGGTCTCAGGCTGGATAGAGAACGTACGGAGTGGAGGGTGAAGGAAAAAAGAAGAGGAAGGAAACATGAGGGAATAAAATATAAAATATGCTTATTTTGCTTTCTTTGCGCCACAGCTGATTCAACCCGTCGTCCGTTATCCTACAGCTGATAACGGTTCACGATCTATCTCGATCCGAAACGGCGGGTTCAGTCCCCTCGTATGCACATCTCTGCTGATTCCACTCTGGTGTCACCAGTGCACGCAAAGCTTTTCGCTGATCCACCGATCTTGTAACCTCTCGGCTTTACTTTGAGTAACATGAAGTGCGTTGTCAGGGGCTACAGGATCAGGGACTTATCTGGGTCTAATAGTCTAGATATAGTGTATTACGAGTATATACAGAAATCAGATATCATTTGGAAATCCAGCATTATATTATGAGTCTCAGGACACCAGTGAGGGGCGCTCCACTGCTAACATCTTATTTTGTGCCGTTATTAGATACAGTCTCTTCACTCTAACATGTCTAGCTGTTTTCAAGAGTCCTTCACACAGGTTCTCGTTGTCATCTCAAGTTATTTTCCCATCCAGTAACCAAATCAAATCAAATCAAAAAGCCAACTTGAGTTTTTTTTTTTTTGTGAAAACACCGAGTAGGTGGTCAGGCCAAAGAAAGTCATTGTGTTCCTGATGAACAGGATAAATATTTCATTGTTATTGCACAATAGCATATGCTCCTACGCAGGTGCACGTCGGATTTGCCCTAAATGCTTTTACACCGACCATGCTCTTTGATTGTTAAAAATAGATGCCGGTGTGTTTACTAAATTATTACTTAACTGTTTGCTGTCATTCTACATTTTATTTATTTATATGCATTTACGCATGGGCGCAGATATTCATATACATTTACACATATATGCATACATACATATATACATACATCCATGGGCATAGAGAAATCGGAAGAACTTATGTAACATGACATCTACTGATACTAACATATAAACATACAAACAGTTGTCATGGTAATATATGAAACTTCCCTTCATCCCTGGGGCCTAGCGGCTGCAGTGGTTAAAATTAGCCCAAAACTTTTAGTTGGACTTTCCCAGTGGAGCTGTGCACATATCTCCGTCTTTCTTACATTATAACGCTCAGCTCTCACCGGGTCCCCTGACTCCACTCCACTGCTCCTGGCTGGAGTCCACTCTAAAATGTTGCTGATGCTACAGTTTACCCGTAACCCCCTTTCATCCCTTTCTCTCTCTCTCTCTCACACACACACACACACACACACACAAATACACAATTACTAGACGCAAAACAGGTATGCTGAGAGATGGGTCCAACTTAAACGTTTACAAAAGGCTGGCTTGATGAAGCTCTCTCTTGGATGTGCTTATTTTTGCAGACCAGTTTTTTTTTTTTAGAAGAATGAGTTGCATGCATGAATAGCATGTGGCGCCTGTGATTTGTAAACTCTTTGTGGACTTTTTTTTTCTCCCTGAGGACTGATGAAAGAGTTAATTTGTAAAGGAGTTAAATATAGTCAAAGCATTTACCACTTCACTGAGAAATATCAAGTTTAGTCCAAAAGGCAGGCATGGTTCCAGTCTTACCCCCACACTGTACTGCAGTGTTGTGCGTGAACGCGTTCAATGAACGATCGTTCATGAACTCGTTCATATTTTGGGTGAACGTGAACTGAACGTGCTGTATTTCTGCCGGATGAACGTTATTGTGAACGCGCTCATTCTGGCGTTTGTGAACGGCGCTCGCTCACAGCTTAACTTCGTTCAAGTGTGTGCCAGTTTTCCATAAAACACACCGAAAACACACGGAAAACAGGCCTTAATATGGAGCGGAAAAACACACAATCTGGCAACACCAGCCACCACAGTGTCGCACCGTTGCATGCGTCATCTATGCGAAGCATCGCGGGAAAAACAAATGACGGCTGCAGCACAACACCGGACTCTGCCTCCGCAAATAATATGGCAACGTATGATTACTTGAAAGAATTTTATCAGAAACTCGACGATGAAGCAGGTGGGAAAAATCTCACGTTTGTATGTAAACTTTGCCCGGCGGGTTTCAAAAAGCAAGTCCGCACATCGGCAACATCAACGGCGAAATTTGTGAACTGAACTTTGAACTAGTTCATGTAGAAAATGAACTTTCACAACACTGCTGTACTGTACATCAATGAGCCAAGTGCTCTGACGACAAAACTCCAAACCAATGCAAACGCTTCTACAGCAAAGTCAAGTGAAACGTAGCCTGAATCAGTGTCTGACTCATCGCTGGTAATAGACACGCAAGAGCAACCGCAGTATAGATTATTTAGATGGCAATAAAATTATGTTCCAGATGCATTTCCGATGGTACGACAACGTCACATTGTAGTCCACTGTTCTACAGCATAATTCTAACGTGTCTATTGGTGTTTTGTCTTTGTCTTTCTTGTTCTGGGTTGAACTATGAGACTATGAGATGTTTGCATTTCTAATTGGATGCATTTCTATTGTGTGTGTGTGTTTGTGTGGTGTGATGAGTGCTTGAATATTTTAATATCTCTAATCTCCAATAAGCATCTTTATTGACAACCAGATATTCTCTGTGTGTGTGTTAGGGAATAGTCTTTTAGGTGTTGAAGCTTTTGAGGTTAGTGCGCTGTGCAACATTCGCTCTTACAGTTGAAGTGTAACTGGAAGTGGCTCACCAGAACCCTTCAAAGCCAAATTATGTGGTTCTTTGTCTGAACGATTCAATCATTAAGATGCTCTTTCCTGACATTTAATGAGCCTGACCTTTAACTTCCCCCCTACATCCCTTTCATTTGAGCATTCGTGCCAGACTTGCTGTCGAGAATACCTAACGACTCTTCCTATCCCTCCATTAAAAAGCAACTTCGGTTTGTCACTTTACTATTAAGAAGCGATTTTATTTGTTTGTTTGCTTTTTAAGTTCAAAGTTGAGTCATTGCTGAAAATATATTTTTGTACAGATGCTTTTGAGTAGGAGAACACAGGAGTTGGTTATAAAAATGCCACATTCAAACGCACTGTCACCTCTGCTCAGGAATTATTTAGTATCTAATGAAATCTCTGAAAACCAATAAGTGTCACAGCATTTCTTTACAGATTTTTATTAAAATTGTATTTACCTTTTAATACTTGAATCTATCTGGGGACAGACCTTGAAACAGTTGCTTTAATCATTATATCCTGTCCATAAATTGACATCTTAAGCACTTACAATATTGAACATTGTGGTTGGTGTTGATAAGGCAGATATTCAGAAGACCCTGTTACACCAAACCTGTCAGGACTGTGCCGTCAGCAGATCAGTCACAGAAAACCACTGTGTGTGCAAACAATCCGAAGAGCTCGTCGTTTGTTGATTACCGTTCCACCCAACCTGGCCTCAAACAACGATTTCACTCAGCCATTCATTTTAATTAAAGTGGGTGCACACATGACCAATGGCTCAAGAAAACAACAATGTAGTCATTTTCTGCATACGTGGAGGCATGAGCAGTTGCTGGCTGCAGTTGCCTTTTGCATGAAAACAAAAAAAGCTACTTCAGCAGCACCAAGCTTTGTCAGTATTTGTTTGTAACAGATGTTAATTCAAATTCATTATGTAACGTGCCGTAATCAGGGCGAGTCCAGACTTTACTTTGTGGGTTGGCGCTGAATATAGCCAAGTGGATTAAAACCGTGAGGTGTGCAATGGTCTGGAACGGTAATACAGAGATACACAGTAATACACAGATTACTGGGCGAATGGAACTTGTATTCAATATTAATTTTGCTGCAGCTATGATATAAAGACATAAATGTGGATGAAATAATCTTTAAAACCAGTTTTGCTGGCTGCTCATTTTACACGCTTCCATAGTAGATGATATCTACAAAGAATGGGGGACAACAGGACAAGTGAAATGGGACCAATCTCCAGCATAGTACATCAATTAGCTCTGAGGACTATCTAACCTTACACAATAGATGATGCTGGAGCTGTCATCCTGTATGCAGTACACAAAACTCAAATGCATGAGGACGTAAATGGATTTGGGAGAGAGGATGAGGTCACCTAGAGACCCACATTTGTTTAGATCAGCAAAATCCATTCCTCCCTTGTATTTCCTTGCACCAAAAGGCCTCAGCACATTCTCCAAATATGACCGTAATTAAACGTTAATATGCACAAACCAGGTTGGTAATCTTTTTTTTTTTTTAATCATTTAATTTTTTATATCTTCCACCTTGGTCAAATTTGGCAGTAACCGATCCAACTTATTTCAATCTGGATGGGATTCTGCCCATCGAGAGCAAACATATTCTGTTAATTGCTTTTTCTCTGGGAGCTGGTGATCAGAAAAGCACATCATTTCACAGTATGGCTGTTCCCCAGTTTCCTTCAAGGAAGCACTGGGGGATATCAAGACCATTAGACATCCATGCATGAACATACCAACTTTTTAGTGCCATTAGCATAATGGGAAAGAGAACAAAACTGCTCTCCCCGCCTGTTGAAACACATTGCTCTAATTTCCTACTCATCAAATTGCCCTTGACATCCACTTAAGCCTTAGGCACTGCTCTGGTGGAGGACTGTGGAACTGAGTGTAGGCTTTTAGGACAATCAACACAACTTTTAAATTAAACTATATGAGCTGGCTCATGCCAGTGACAGAACTTTTTATCAAAACACATCCAACTTGAACACCAACTTGGTTCGTGGTGAAATAATGGCGTGCGGTCTAAAACGACCTGTTTAGCCCTTGTCTTTGTCTACTGTATATGACAGCCTCTGGCTACTACTGTCCTCTTGATCAATAGGCTGACATGACCACTGCCACACCTGACACCTGTAGGTATTGGAAACACTGATACAGTACAAAACGAGCTTCCTACAGTTTAAAGCTTGTAATTGAGACTGGCGAACGTCAGCTAGGCAAACACAGAGAGACATGGGCCTGGGACAATCTGCAGATCCAAGAGACAGATTTCATACAACAGACACTTTCTCAATAATTCTTGATGTTGTTGGAGAAGCTTAGAGAGAGCATACAATAGAAGATGTGTGCATTTGAAATATATTGGCTCATATTCATCATTATAAGGGAGCAATGTGGTTCGTTAATGTGCCATTTCTTGACAAAACAGCGATCAGTGGTACAAATATTGCAGATATCAGAGAAAGGTAGAATATCATCATCTTTGTACTTTAAAACAAGCCTGTCTTAAATGTGCAAGCGAGGGAAATGGAGAAAGAGTAAATGTAGTATTGTTTATATAATATTGTGTCAGCCGGCGTCATATATTTGGAAAAAAAACAGATGAAAAAAGGAAAAAAAATTTGGCTCAGAGGATTTGTGGACTTGGCAGATGACTCATTCCCACTAGATACTGTAGTGTTTACAGGCTTGTATTCAGGTCCATCTTTATCTTTGAACTATTTCTATTCTCCACAGTGTCTCTTTGATCCTTTGTTTAGTACGGAGTCATAATCAGCTCAACCATGAGCCACTGCTAATGACGGAGTACACGTCTTTTTAAAGTATATTTAACTGTCTCGGTGCAACCCCTGGGTTTAATGATTGAGATTAATCCATGCTTACCCCTGGTAGATCACAACTCTGAGCCATCGCTCATGCGTACTAATTTGTAATGCAATGTTTAATCTTGTGGGAGTAAATCCTGACATCTCCAGAGTACCCAGCTGATATGATCCTTCCAGGCTCATACCACAGCAATGACAAGGGCACGGTGAACTGTGGCTTGATGACAGATTTGATCATGACGGCCTGTTTCTACTACACTGAACCCCAACTACCACCCCGGGCCTTTCCTGTGCAGCCTTCAGTAATTTTTAGCACACTAATGCATTCCAGTGACTTAAATTCCTATTTGTGTGAAATATTAGATCATTCTCTTTGTGATTAATTCTTTAATCTGTTGGTTTTCTGGACACAGTAAGTAAAACTGAAGGGAATGGCTCCACATTTTGTCCAACTCATGCGTACTACATCTGCTGTCAGAAAAACTGTTGAGCCCACACCACATTCCACTTCACTTAACTATCATAACAAACAAAATGACGAATCTAACAACATTGATTGCATTGAAAATAACTGTTACACGTTAAGTCTACATTTATTAACTAAGGACAGTGTTGGCCCTGTTATTTGATGTCTAACCACATAATAGCCTTAAAAATATTTTTCTTGTTTAGTTATTTTCCCTGTTAAATGTGGAGATGTTATTCTATTACACATGATTTCAGATGTATATTTTTAGGTTAAACCTGCAGTCATAATTGGCATTTGAATAAATGGTGACTCGATCAAGGTCATTTAACCTACAGCTCCCTTTTCCAACTGGCCACTAGCGTTTAATTCTGTAAGAAAAAGATGCCTTTAGTTGTATATGAGGTGTTCCGCATTTTCTTCCTGTTGGCTGTCCTCGGAGCTAAATGAAACAGCAGGAAAAAAGGGCTTCCAACATTGCCGCTTTAAATGGTAATGTCTGTGACGAACCTTAGGAACTGACCTTTCCCCCCAAGGGAGATGAATCCACCATGGAGCAGCCTCCAACCCACCCATCCTCCAGATATCTCTCCAGCCCTCTCTGTATGCAGGCCACATTTTCCAAGTCTAAGATCTGATAAAGGCTTGGATTGCTTCCTGTCACTCTGTGAAGCAGAGGTAGCAGGACTGCACTGACTGCAAAGGACTGCTTTGATGTGTCTGCTTAGGGATTGAGTTGGGACTGTGGCCTTCTACATACAGGAACAGTCGCTCACCGTATGATGCGCCCATGTGTCTTTGGACTGTAAAGCAGTAAATTAACATTCCACAACAAAGCCAATTAATGCAAATACAGCCCACCCTATATATTTACGTGCAAACGCAGTGTCTCGTAATCTACACATTCAACACTTCCTGTGGTGGTTTTGAAGATATTATAGCAGATCTATGTCTTTGTGCAATCATAATGAGCCCTTGCTGAAAGCTGAATATTTGTGTTCAGGCAAGGGAGGTGTAAACACCACGATCAAAGCCGGATAGTAAAATGCACTGGATGCACAATTAAGATTTTTTTATAGCAACCAAACTCGGAAGCTAATTGCATGACACAATAAAGCACTACTGAATGTGCATACATGCGTTTTCATCACATAAAGGGATGTTGAGCTTTACATTCCCATGCACCCTCCCATCTTTCTGTAGCATTAAAGGCTGCTGGAAAATCTCTGCAGCTGGATTCTTACAGAAGTAGCCTATATGGTTTGACTGTGCACAGTGAGCACCTAATTAGCAGCTGCAGGATGCTTAGCTGTGGTGATTTATGTCCTCCATTTGCTGTGCGCACATACATGAATATGGATGGAGTTGACAGATCCCATCAGTCTCCATTTTAAATCGTATCTGCTGATGGCATATGCTCGTTTCCAGTGACCATAATACTTTTCTTCTGTTTGCATTTATGTTGAAGCTGCTTGTGCAATGGTGTTTTCCCAGCTATACATGGCATTAGCCTTTGCTTGGTCTTCTGGACTGTAGTCCTGACTTTCCTCTGGCACCTCATGCTTGTCAACCACTAACCGTTGCAGCGCATGGAAGAAGCGAGGTTTGGTGTATTTTGGTGTTTGGTGTATTTGCCCCAGGTGTTATAGCACCATTGCAGTTTCTACCGTGTAGAAGAGACAGAGAAACCAAATGGCCAGAGGGTGAGTTGATGTGTCCCTGGGCCTATTTTTGATCCACCTGTGTTTTAAACCAATGCATAAACGCCACTGGGGTTTTCCCCGTCAACCTTTGTAGTGAAGTGAGAATTCAGCCCAGCGGGACGAGGTAAAGCTGATCAACATGCAAAAACACTCCCGTACGTTCATACAGAGAGAGAGGATCACTGGCCTCTACATGACCCGTATTTTGTACATGACAGCGTGGAGGAAGGAAGTCGTAGGCATCGCCACTGGCCTGTTTCGCTTGAGCAAACTGCAGGCTGGAACCAACAGCATCATGACAAAGCCACCATGGAGCTTAGTCTACCAGGCTTTTTCTCGGAATCATATCATATAGGGAGCAGACTAACTGCGCTATGTGAAACGTCGGTTCCTCATTTCACGTGCGACTAGTTGACATAGAGGTAAAAGTTGTTTTTTACCTTTTAAAGACACGTGCCATTGTTTTGTTTGACTCCTGCCAGCTACCTGATACATATTGCAAACTACTGTCTAAAAGGAAATTAACAAGATGGTATTTATTATTGCACTTTATCATGTCACGCAGTTTTCTCATGCTGGTTTTTGTGATTGTGTTCCCTCAGGAGTACCCAGCGATAAATTAATAATTATCAGCACACAGAGGGAAAAAAAGGAGTTGGAACATTTATATGTAAATAACATCTTTCTAATAAGCTAACACAGCATAGTGATCTTTACGTTTTTTCTTTTATTTTCGTTTTATTGTATTGGGATTGGAATTGGAAAAACCTACAGGCGAGACAGACACTGGCTGTGTGAGATTTTCTCTGAGCCTCAAGTCTCAGAGACAACTCGGGCTCTGCTCCATTTGATTTGTGCACTTTTTCCAGGGTGATGTCTTATTCACAAGAGCCTCTTAGGGTGCTGGACAGACACTGCATGTCTTGCAGGTTTTTTCCCAAAGAACAAAGGCATGTGGTTATGGTAATCCTTCAGCCTGTTATGGAAAAAGAAGTTCAGACGGTCTCAGAACTAATCCGGTTTTACATACACTTATGTGCTTTTTACCATGTCTTACCATCAGGTGGATTTAATTATTCCATTGTATATGAGAGAAATATTTTTCCCATTGAAGTTGTTATTGGCTGGTGTAATATGCACAACAATGCCAATAGGTGTTACAAAGATGGAAACATTTTTTAAAATATTTTTTCTGATTTTTGCTTTACTGTTGATTCAGAGTCCACGACAAAAGCAAACGATTCTTATCTAAAGAGAAAACGAGTGCAGGAAACAATGTGGTCCACCATGACGTCAGGACTATGGGTCAGTAAAAAAATCTGCCCAGACGTCCCAAGTCGTGTCCTCTGAAGAGCCATAATAAAGAGTTTCGTTTACTCCTCTTGACTGCACTGTGACTGTGACTATCCCAATGTCAATGTGACTTTCAGTCTGACGTAATTAAGAGAACAGCATTTCAACATTCGATGGCTTACCTTGAAATGACCATTCCAACAGTTTGAATGAGGACTTAGAGTTAATTTACAGGCCACTAAAACGTCTTTTATTGGTAAACAGCAGCCATTAACTGTCTCCTGTCATATACTTTGTATGTGGCGTCCGACAGGTGCTCATGATAATCCACACAAAATGAAATCACCTCGATTTAGCCTCACAAACAAAGACAATGAAGAGATTTTCGTAGTCACTGTAAAATCACTTACATTCACGGCGACCTAGATTTCAATTACTTTAATGGTTAAATAAATTGTCTCTTTTTCAGTTTCACCTCACTAACATGATTTGAACAGCTAACATGAGTTTGTCCTTTCGGGGGGAAAACAAATGCCTACCAGACTATTGATTGGATGGCGAAATGAGGGAAGGGTTAAGTAAAGTCTCAGCACCGGCTCTGATCGGCTCTGTTACACTCTGTGATAAATATGGCCCAGACCACTTTCAGATTGGAACTTGACATTTTCTGCAGCGCCGGCCCTATTGGTAATGTTAAAATGTTTACACCGTGTCCACTGCGGCCCAACTTAATTTGTCGATGTCTCAAACTATTCGTCACCGGCCAACAAATTGAACACACAACACTATTAAGCACATTTATTAACAACAACAACAACAACAAAAATGGCAGCAAGCGCTTTCTCTCTGTCCTCGCACAAACTACTGATCAACATTATGTGAACTGCAAATAATAACAGCGGTACGTGTAATGACGTCCATTTAAATGGTTACAGTATCTCTTCCTCAGTCTAGACATTCACACAGCTGTGATTGTGTCTTGCTTCACTGACAGATAGTGGAATCAGACCGCGAGGAGCGAGCTGAGAGCACTGTCTAAACATTGACACTCGCTTAATGGGACCGCTCCTGGTTTTAAACTGCAATTACTTGGCAGAATCCTCCTTAGGAGAGACACTGTCTAACCTGCATCCTGCTCCAGTAGCCTCCTCACTGTGAAGCTGTGTGCAAACACAGTACAAAATATCCCTGGCTGCTCGAGGCACAGTGTTCTACTCTTACGCAAAACTTCTGTTATTGTCATTGATAGCTCTTGTGTTGTTGTTTTTTTAAAACCACGATGTGATATCATAACAGCTGAATACTGCACTTTGACAGTCAAGGACAACAAGTCATCTCGCTAATGGGCGGAGAAAAATGTCTGGCAGTGCTCCGGAGGTCAGAGGGAGAGGGATTTGTGGACGTCCATGATCTGTGGTGTTTTACCCTTGAATCAGCTTAGTGGCGCCTGTGAAAGGCAGTCACCTGCAGGCCATTAATGGCAAGCGGACCCACTCGTACCACAAAATGCCACAATAACGAGGACAAACAGTGTATTTAACCGTCGGTATAAAAACCTCGAAACGCAAAATGGTTTTAACCGGTTAGCGCCTCTGCTTCACACACAGATCAGCTGATTCGTACAGTACTTCTTGAAGAATAAACTACAACTGCTTGTGTATGTTTTATTGGGTTCTTCTGGCTCTGTGTTGCATGAGAGGCGGTAATTTGTTCAGCGCAAAGAGGAATTACACAGCTTCCTGAATTGCATCCCAACATGGACCACTCTCGTTTCATGCTGCTGGAGAGGTGAGACCCTCTTACTGCCAGTGTGTTATCTGACGCACACAGATGTAATCCCCCGCAACGACCCTCTCGACTGCCTTCACCGGCCGCCAGTTCCTGCTCGACTGGTCACGTGTGACCTCGGCTGGAATAAAACTGAGGAAGAGGGGACGTTTGCTTTTGTTGTCTTTGGTTTTTATTTTCACTATAAATAGGCTTCAATTTTTTCTTGTTTTTTTTCCTTGTAGCTATAAATGACCTTGGTGTTTCTGTGTACCACATCTAACACAGTGGATGCATCAGGCACCTGGCTTTCTTCTTTTTTTATCAACCACAATGTGTCTATTAATATCTCCTTTTTCTCGTTTGTACATTCTGTCAAATCCTGTATAAGTCTATATTTTCTAGATTTCAACCTGATATCGCTCACAGACCGAACCCTAACACACAGGTACGACAGTCACCGGGGTTACACCCAGGTGTATGGTGAGGAGGCTGACAAATTATAGACCTATGTAATTGCTGATTGATCACAGCATGGCCACTCTACATGCTTCAGATAATGAGATTTTGATTCCATTACAAAGCTGATCTTCCATTTGACTAGACAAGAGTTACTGAGGTTTTCTTTTTCCTCAACCAGACCTTACCCTCTCCCCCAAAGCCAAGTTTAATCAGCATGGACTGTGTGGTCAGACATCATTTATACGGTCAGACATAATATGGCATAATGAAGGGTTTCATAATGGGCCCCCACTTGATGTTGCTAATTGCAGAGAACATAGACGACCTACAGAGATGAACCTCCGAGCCAAAGTGCTGCTCCAGTCAATAAGTGGCCATATTAATCTGCTGGGGCCAGAGAAGAAGAGTGGAATGGATCATGCTCTTGATTGTATTACCTTACAGCTATGTCACAGACTTTGTTACCTACTTATTGTTAAGACCCATATTGTATGGTACACAGAGTAAGATGTCGTGTCACATTTTAGCCCGTGTCCATTGAGGATCCTGACATTGAATGAGAGACAGGGAGGACCCCACCTGACCCCCAACTTGCATAATCAATTACCATTTGAAAAAGATTAATTAAAACGGGTTTTTGACATAGCAAATACCTACATCACTGTCTCGTCGGGTTTCTTTAGTTAGTGCTGCAGTAGTTTGAGAAAGTAAATGTAAGTTTTTCCATGCATGTACAGTATGTGAGGCCAGTGAAATATGGGGGGCCACAAAAATGGATTTGATTTGAAACTCTATACGTTCATGCCTAGAAGGGTTTGGAGGTTCCCTCCATGACAAACGGACGACGTTGCATTTTACTGCTCCTCTGGCTTAGCATCATCCGGCTACATATCTGCACGGATTAAAAGTTTACCCTGAGCTGATGCGCATCAGTTACACTTCATGATGCATTTATTATTCAGTGGCTTGGGGTTTTGATTTCAGCAGGCAGCAGAGGCACGTCAAAGACACATGGTGTCATGTGGCGAAGCGAAAGCCATTGGAGAGATACCATTGATCTTCCAGCATGGAAACTATTGGTAAGATGATTATGGCTTTTAAACACATGGTGAGATTCTCACCAAGAGAAAAGATCACAAAGATAATTGACATGATTCAGGATACAAACACCCTCAGGACCAAACCCACTCCCTCCTACCCTCAGGGCCTCCATATCTGAGTGAAAGTCACTGTCTTAAGATGTGCAGGAGACTGAAATGCGAGTTTCACGTCGTGGAAATGGGGAAAGGTCACATGTAGTCTGATGGAAATGGGCAGAAAACGATCAGTCACATCCCACAGCTCGGCGTGTCGGCCCGACACTGAAGGCGCTGGCTGACTGCTGCACCATCAGTAAGCTGTCACCGCCACCATATATCCCAACACAATTTTAATGTCAGCTGAGGAAATGGGCAGGTCCGTGTCCGACGCCGCTTTCTTGTCAGAGATTCAATTAGACTGCGTGACAAGTGAAGTACGTGTGCTCGCCAAGCCTTTTTTTTAAAAATAAAAAGTTCCCTTTTTTTATACATCTAGAACCAGGAGGAAAATTCTTAGATTTGATTTTATACTGACACTTCACAGATAACGAGCAGAAGAAATGACTCGTTTTGAAGCGTTATTTAACGAGCTACAATTAAATCCTTGACGTAGCCTGGTGGGAATTTTAAATCTTATCAGCGCAGGAGTATAAACTGTTTATCTTTTGATGAATTTCCTTTGTATCTCTTGTCTTCATATTTCATTGTTAAGTGCTCGACTGCTATCCGCGGTGGCGACGGCTTGCGGAGAGCACGCCGTCTGTTCGACTCTTGTCTCCTGCTTGGCTCTCGTGTTTTCAGTCATTAACTCACGTAAACGTCCCATCTGTCCCACTTTCACGCTTCCTTTTCGTCAGCACTCCTCGCTGCTCCAGTCTGCCGATCAGCCAAATGTGTGGGGATTTCCTTTGTTTTTAGTAAAGGATATGTGTGAGAGAGAGAGAGAGAGACCCAAAAGTGTCTGTGACACTATCTCAAGGTGAAGTTTATTTTTAGATTTAAAAAACCCTGCATGGGAGCTCAAAAAAATAAATGAAACTTTTATTTCATTTATTTTTAATTGATTTTTTTTTTAAAAAATCCTTTCATTTCAGTTTGATGAGGTATATGCAAAGTTTTGCATTTTTCACAACCCTTTTTTTATGTTTGTCTCATGTGGAAGAACAGTGCACAGGTGCGGCTGGTGTTTGGTCCCTCGGGTTTGATGTGCACATTATTTGAACAAACTACATTTACAATTCCTTGTGGGGTCTGACTCGTTTAAAATGACGGCACACGATGATTGCGGTCCGCTTCCTTCCACTGTTTACTGGCCTCCAGATATGACTTTGCTGTTGCTGGTATGTCTGTACCAGCTGTGGCTATCAGAATGTCATTAAAAACCATCACAGACAGATTGTGTCCTCGACCAACAACAACAGCACTTTGGAAGATTGAATTTGTATTTATTTTCTCATTCCTGTAAGGAACGCTGGCCCCTTCGCTTTAACTTCTGGCTACACGTTCATAGAACTGGACATTTTTGTAAACATACTTTCTTTCTTGGAAAACCTTAGTCACCGTAGGTTCACGTTTGTCTGGCTACCTGACTCACACTGTGGGCAACAGCTGGATGAGCTCCAAGAACACGATTAGTAACTTTTAATGGCACAGTAAACTTCATCCTTGTCTGCAGACCGTCTTGAGCCACTTAATATTCTGAGGAGGGAAATAAAAGTGGATGGTGCAACGCGACTAACAAGCTATAAAAGCCTCCTACGTTTGGTCTGTGGGTTCCCCTTAAAGAGGATTTATTGACGTTAATAAACTTTACAATTTAATAATTGTAAAAGTTATTCCTGTTGTACAATGTAGGTAGTCGCCTTATGCACATTTGTTACCATTTGAGGAAAACCAGTCCATGCCTCTTTCTGTGTCCTGGCAAAAGTTGCAACCATTTGCTCACTAGTGGTGAAAAAAAAAGTTTCCGGAAAGAAAGTTAGCTGTGCTCAAGGACAGTTGTCCTGAGAGATCTTATTTGGTACAAAACGTTATCACCCATTGCTCTTCACACTGACCGGGTTCACTCCCAGACTGTCTTTGCACTTTACACTCGCTGACTTGCCACTTTTTTTTTTCACAAATAAATGTGCAGTGACTGGAAAAAGGGGCTCATTGGGGACAGAATCACTGTTATGTTCTAAGATGCTACTGATAGAATGCCTGAGTCCCAGGACATAGAAATAAACATATTGAAATGTTATTTTGACAAGTCTCATATTTTTAGAGTGCAAAGTGGACACTGTATAATCAGACGTCAGAATCTAACTGCAGTGGCCGGTGAGACTTATTCTCTGATATTTCCAGTCCTGACTCACAATCTCTCACTGACTGGAGGCAAGGGCAGCAGGGATCTGTGCAATGCTGTGCCCTTTACTTAAATACGAGTCAGTGCACTGTGACTCTGACTCGTCATGTTCAGCACGTGTCACAGGTTTTAGCTTCATATAATTATCAAGATCAAAACATCCCATATCCGTAGCATTACATTAAAACGAGCTATGTGCAATTATTTATATATAACTTATAATACATATAATTACTTTTATATGTGTGTGTGTGTATGTTAACATACTACAGACTGTTACTGTGTTATTATAATTTGTTATATTTCTAACTGTGAGGCATCAAAGTATTTGTACATTATATGAAACGTTGGTTGTGTATCGTGATGAAAGAAACAACTGACACCCAACCCTGACCCTGAAACCAAACCGTGGCTGTGAAAGCCAGTGAGTTTTCATTTCCCTTCCTGAAAAGACAAATAAAAAAAGTCTAGAGGAAAAAAAAAAAACTTAGCTGGGGATCAGATAGAGTCAGGGTTTTTTTTATCTGAGTCTGAAGTGTTGCAGCAGTACAGGAGAGGACACAGTGCTGTCTCTCTCAAACACACACACACACACACACAGAGTGAGAGAGAGAGAGAGAGAGAGATATCTCTTAACCCCTCAGCCATCATCCTCTCAGACTATGACATGAACTTTATTTATTGCGGCCCTCGCTCCTGTTCGTCATGACAGCCATCCAATCTGAAGCCTCTGACTCCAGCTTGTGGTCTACTCTACATGACAATATGTTTTCCCCACATCGTTTACAACACTTCATGCCCCCCCCACCCCCACCCCCCTATCTCATCTCCCTTTCCCCCCATCTGAACCATTTTTCTCCATCTCCCACCCTGTCCTCCACTTTACTAATCTCCCTGCCACCTCCAGCTAAATGAATCCCCCTCGCGTTTCTCTTCATCCCGGCTCCTTCCATTCCCATTTTCACCCCCATCCCTCCCTCTACCTCGCCGCACCCCCTATCAGATTCTGCCTGTCTTTTGAAACCTGCCCTCCTCGATCTTCTCCCGCACCCTCCTCCCTGTCACTCCCTCCGTACATGGCGAGCAGGAACGCTGGTGGGAGACCATATAATTTCTCAGGGGGGGGGGGGGTTTGCTGTCAGTTGGGCCAAGAGCTGCTCCCGTGGCCCCTGGCTCCACCGAGTCATGGCTCTGTTCCGCTCCAGGATTATGCAGATCTTAATTCCCCCGTCCGCCCTCACCTGAGCTTGTCAGGGCGTGAAATAAGGAAAACGTTCCCAGCAAATAAAAGTTTTTGCCACCAACGGGAGGGGCGGTGGGGTTCTGTGGGATCAGGAAGGGGTAAAGAAACAGGAGCTGGGATGTAGATGGTCTCGGGAAGAGAGAAACCAGGAGTGGGAGACAGAGGAGGGAGGTGTTTTTTGTCAGTCCTCACACACTCTGACTCATATTCATCATTTACATTGACTCTGCATATACAGTATGTATCAATACAAATATTTACCCTGCATGCATTAGTCACATTTAATATATATACATATATACATATATACATATACATATACATATACATATACATATACATATACATATATATATATATATACATGAAAGAGCTCAGTCTTTTTGGAGCTTTGCATTTATGTTATTATTAAAATCCCGGAGTCTCACCGGGACAGAGCCACCGCTGTGCCCCGCAGCCCGAGCAGGAATTCCACAGGTAGTTGGACAGCAGTCGAGTCAGTGTGTGACATGACTCCTTACCGCTGATTTCCACTTGCTTCTGTTTACACACTGCCACCGCCACAGCTCATTTTAATTCCCAGAGTTGGTGGCAACAGATCAGAGTTCGCTGCGCGTAAAACCGGATTTTACACCGAGGAATCAGCTCCACGCGGACCCGACTCTCTGAACCGGCGTGAGTCGGCTTCCCCTCATATGAAATCATCAAACGCCGATTATTGACTTTGACTTTAATCCTTTACCTCACATGTTTTTGTGTCTGTCTTTAACATCAAAACCTTTTCTGCGCCACGGATCCATTGTGGTTTGTTCCATAAAGTTGGTGCCAAGCAAAGGACGCGAGAAAACAACTCGCGCGAACAAAAGGAAAACAACAACAACAACAATAATAATAATAAAACAAATAGAGCGTCTCACCTGATAAAGCCTCCTTGGAAAAAGCAGAAAGACAAGACATAGAGTGTCCGGACAACCTGCGGGAACATCCTCTGCCTCACAGCCTCTCCACGAAGCCGCTGAAGAACTTGGTGGCAGGAAAAATCAAAAATCCAAAAAAAAAAAAAAAAAAAACCCAAACAATAATAATATCAGATCAGCAAATCCAGCTGTGAGCGGCTTGTGAGACTGTGTCAGAGGAGGAAGGCATCGTCTCTCTTAATGATCCCAGCTTGTCTTTCTTTGGGGGGGAAACTTCTCCCCCTCCCACCACATCCACACGGCGCGCGCTCTGCTGCAGGCAGCTGGACGCCGCTCACCGCTGACCAGCCACTCTCACTCTCTGATGGTGCGCGTGCTGTGGATGTGTGGAGCCGGGAGTGTCGGGTTGCATGTGATTATGTGTGTGTTAGTGTGTTAATGTGTGTGTGTTTTAAAGTGTGGTTTCTCCCGCTGATGTTTCAGCCTGCACCCCCCCCCCGTCCAAATAATTAAAGAAGGGGTGAAGATTTAAAGGAACAGTAGCTTTTGTTTTGACGGCGTCCTCGTGCGTAATTGGACCTAATTAGCTCGGAGATGACGAGCTGGATCAGCTGACCAGTCTGGAGGGAAACACTAATAAAATAATAATAATGATAATAATGATAATAATGATAATAATAATAATAATAATAATAATAATAATACTAATAATAATAATTCAATGGGAAGTGTTGAAGTGTTTTTGTGAATATAAAGGTAAATGTAAAATGTATGTATAAGGTATATAAAATGTATATAAGGTATTTCAGGTAACTTAGCATAAATAAATAAATGAGTAAATCAATTCAGAGTAAAGTCTTAATAATAAAGTATTTATTGGATAGCATTGCCCTCTTCTATGATCTGTGAGGTCTGAGTCAGACCCTTTTTTCATATCTGTAGTTTTTAGCCACAAACTGGCTGATGCTGAGTCAAATGACTTTTTCCTCTTTTTCACATTAGCAGTACAGCTACTGCTCCTATCACCTGTAAAATACCTTCAAATAAACTCTTATTCTGTACCGGAGAAGCAGCTTTTAGTTTCATCTCGAAACATCTCGAAGCCACCGAAGCTCTCAAACAAGCCCCCCATCACTTTTCCGTCTTTACTGTTGTGGTACAAATCTCTCTGTCCATTACATACCTGCGAGGTGTCTCTTAGATGTGCAGTGGCTGAGGTTATAGATCAGTCTGTGTGCACTCTCTCTACCCGTTCAAGTCTCGTTTCAAGGGATCACAAGGCAGAAGCACGATGTGAAGCATCAGTCACGGGGTTAAATTGCTTCTGTTGCAGTCATTTGTCTTCCCAAGTGGATTCAACCCAGGAGATCTGGTGTTTCCTAAG
This sequence comes from Trinectes maculatus, assembly GCA_016785345.1. NCBI lineage: Eukaryota > Metazoa > Chordata > Actinopteri > Pleuronectiformes > Achiridae > Trinectes > Trinectes maculatus. The sequence goes on from JAFBJQ010000898.1 coordinate 435,379, forward strand.
CAGGCAGCGGCGTCTCTCTGTTCTTGTTCTCTTTAAATGTGAGGGGGGGAAAAAAGAGCAGATTAACCTTTATCTCATACAGGGACTCAATCTCCTCGTTTCTCTTTTTCCTGTGGTGTCGGTATCAAATGCAGCCAGTGTTCTCATCCAGGACCGGGAAACCATAATCTTCTCCTCCTTTTAAATGTGTCAATTAATTAATTAACTAATTAAGAGACAAGAGACAAACAAGTCAGAAGGGGCAGAAGGGGGGAAACACTGGAAATAACTCTAGCTGTATCCAGTGTCTTAACGTGTCTGAATCATTCACCCAAATGATCTCTGTATTGGATATCAAAAATGTCAACCTTTTTACCTTGCATGTCACGCTGTGACCTCTGACCCTGCCCCTGATCTCAGCTTTACAGATTAATAGCTGTCATGCCATTGAAAGGTCAGATTCCAGCTGTGGCGATCACTCTGGCCCTTTTTGCGTTCACGCATGTAGCCGAAGGAGAAGGAGAGTTGTCTTTTGCAGCGCCTTAATATAACCACAATCCATGCTTCTGTTTTATTCATGGTCACACAGCAAATTTGACCTTTGACACAGTAACCTATGGAGGTAGCGTTCGAGATTGGATGGAATGTTTCCCCTCTTGCCGCCACGGGCTTAGTTTTGAACTTGAAGTCTGTAAAGAAAGAGAAATGGCAGTGAATGGAAATTGCTGCCAAGCCGTACCATCCATTATGTTTTCATTGTGTCATTGTGAGCGCTTCTCCACCTGGTTGTTCAAATTGTGCATTAGGTTTTTGACTCTTTATAGAAATGACTGCTTAGCCTGGCACAAAATCCCAATCCCGAGCTCTCTCCGGAGGGATGACCTGTGGCCACAGTGCCGTGTTTGTGGCCGAACCTCCGTCTTATCCTCGGCTGCAGAGTAAATAAGATTCTGCATGGCTGTCTGGGTCGGTAGGTGTGGGTGAATACAAAAAGCTTTGTGCAGTGGTCCGTGCTGTTTATGGCCTAAAGAGGTGATTATCGTTCAAATGTTTTGAGAAACCTACATGGAGACGAGGTTAAGGTACCATTTCCTCTGGTTGTGTCTCTGTTGTCTGGATTTTGGGACTTTGGGAACAACTGTCTGTCTGTCTGTACTTTCACTTTCATCAAGTTACTTTTACAAGTTTGTCATGACTTTGCCTTTGAAATTGGGACGATATGCATCATTGCTATTCATCAGTGCATGTTTAAAGCTAATGAATCCTGAATGTAATGTTCAAGGAACCAAACTATTTGAAATTAATAAGATCAAGTCACACAAAACGTCCGCTAATTTGTTCAAATATAATAATATTCAGATGTTAGAGGAGAATATGCTCTCTTAATCATGATGATGATGAAACTGGGAAAATGAAAGAAAAATAACTAAATTATTTAATTAAAGAAATTGATTAAAATGTAATATAAATTGTTGCATAATAAGATTACACAAGCAAATGGTGCAGAATATGAATATTTCCATATCAAAGATATAATAATCAAAAACTAAAGATGCAGAGTTCATAGGCACAGATTTGTTTTTCATTGTGTTTGATGGTGTAAACTTTATTTAAGCCTTTTCTCTTTTGCTTAGTTTCCCATGTTTTCGCTCTGCTTTCCATTCTTCAATTCCCAAAGTTTACCTTTGTCTTGATACAATCTTTGGTACTTTGTGGTCTTATTTTGTCATCACCCTGTGTGTGTGTGAAAATAGCAGTTGGATAAGGCTTTCCAAAAGCTACGCACTGTTCAATGAAGAATGTGTTTGCTCATATCTTAACTCTTATCTCAAGCCTTTTCTTTTCAAACTTGACGTCGGGCAAACTTAACTTTTCATTTTGCATTATACGGTTGCACGTAAGAGATGAGTTCTCTCTCTCCACATCAGCCTGCGCGCACAACGCATCAATTCAATTTGTTCAACCAGTCAATCCATACAGAAGCTGATAGGCTCTGACAGACAGACGTGGTCGCCACAAAGGAAATGACAAAGCAATACAGAGTCGGTCATCCAAATTAGTGGAAGATTAAAACGTCAAAGTAGGTTTGACACAATGTGGGCTCAAAGATATTTTTCATATTAGTAGTGGTCCAGACTCTTTTATGATTCCTGAGTGCACAGTTCAGTGCAGCATCACATCCCTCCCTGCTGTAAGGAAACGCAATGGGTGAAAGGAGAAAAACTATTTAGAAGTAACTTCCATCATTTAGTGAGTCTGAAAAATATATAGTACGGTCATAGTCATTTTGGAATGGACTTGCAAAAGAAATGAATTCACTAATTAAAAGACTAATTAAAAAATAAAAAAACCTCTAAGAGAACACAACAGTGGTGTACAAGAGGAAGCCTCTTGATCGCCAGTATGAATGAGTCATATAATCTATTTATAATGTGGTCTCCAGTTCCACCCAGCCACAGCTGCAACATATCACACAGGACACACAACACAGCAAAAAACATTAGAGAAGATACATTAGGCGGAGGCTGTCGTTACCTACTAATACAGTCACACGCCAAAGTCCATGCATCAGTCTGCACATTGAAGGAACGCGTTGATGATAAATATCACTCGCGTGTCTGTGGACCTGGTGTCAGTTCATGAAACAGTGAGAAGGCAACAATTATATTATCAATAGCGATCAGTAATAACGGCAATAATAACAATAACAAGGTTAAAAAAATTAGCAGTTTCAACAAAAACAATAACGACAACAATAACAATAAGTAACAACCCGAGTGAAATAAAACAATTCTGTCAGTGTCTCATATTCCCCTCCCTCCTGGTGTTTGACTCTGGCTCCTGTCAGAGGAGCACAGCGTGTCCTGATATTGCCAACCAACTGCACAGAGCCCGGTCCAAGTTTGACTGTTGGTCTCGTGTGGTCAGCGCCGGCCTAAATAGAATAACAGACTAAAATAGAAAAGGACAGACTCTGATGGCAAAGGTGTAATATGATGACATGGGTTAGGTATGCCACCGAGTGAAAGGTCACCGGTAAAGGCTTACGCTGGCCTGATCACACAGAGTTAGTATCTGTGGTCATCTATTGTTTTCGTTGTCCGCGTCCCCATGTTGTCTGTCTCACACACAACAGGGTTTATTTACCGCATGGCGAATTTTGTAATTTTCTATATTTTCGACACAGAAAGCTGCTTTGCAGAACAGTTGAGCTTCAACAGCCTGCTAAGGGCTCTGTTGTGCGTTCTCATCCTCTGGTCTTGGTGTGAGTACAGAGTGAAGTGAACACTTTGCTCAGTGCCAGATAACAGCAACCCTGTTTCATCCCTCACACATGAATAGACCACCCCTGCACAAAACTGTAAACTCTCACACAGCCTTATTTACAGCTGCAGGATCACACTCTCTGCTTCCTCTATGTACGTCACGATATGCGAGAAAAAAAAAAATTAAAATCTGGATACGAATTCTTTTTTGATGCCCTCAAAGGACGTTTTCATCCCAAGGGGGTTTATAGTATCTCGTCAGAATATTCGAGGTGCCAGTCGTTCCAAAAGGTTTGATTTCGCCAATGCTCTTTAAACGGTGCGGTAATTTGAAATCGAGACCCGGAGGCTACGTTTTCTATTCACAACACTTAATTTTCAGGAAGACGTGTGAATGACTTTTACGGCTGAGCCATTAGAGGCGATATGCTTTGAGTCATATTACCAGTGTGATGCGTGGGGCTTGGATTGCGGCATGGTTGATGGTTTGCACGCAACTGTGTCAAAGTGTGCGGCCGTGAAATACAACTCTGGTGGTGTTGATGCGAGTATGCAGACATGCACAGCTTCATAACTCAGAATAAGGAATTTGCAGCAGCCATAAATAAGTTTCTCCTCACTGTCTCTGTTTCCTTTTCACTTGAAGCCACTCTATAAATAAAATTCATTTATTTGTTTTGTTTCGGCTGTGCAACCATTTCTTAAGGATTTCTTTAATTTGAAAACCCATAACAAAGTTTTTGAGGCCCGCAGCGCTGAGCAGCGTCTGCGTGACTCATTCCTGTGGATCTGGGTGGCGCGTTCAGCAACCGTCCTATTTTCCACGTCACGCCTGCGACACTTGCAGGGCCAGAAACAGTGAGAGACAACACACAACACAGTGCCCCGTGGCGTCTTTTATGCTGCATTTGTGAGTATGTGGTGGAAATGAATAGGATGCACCGCCGTGTGTAGTGCATTAAACTTTAATTAACTAGCAGGCGCAGTGGAGAGTTAAGAATTTCCCCCTGTTTGGTTGTAGTTTTCATCCACAGCGAGGAAACATTTGGTTTTAATGTTGAGTGGATAATCATTAGAAAACTGAACCTGTGTCCTGCCTGTTTTTTTTTACACATCATGGATTAACATTTAATCACGAATGCACTCAAGTTTATAAAGTCCCCAACAGAAGTCTTAAAAAAAAGGCGACGTTATACTCTGGATTCTGTTTTTGCACAGTATGGGGACTGTGGTGTTGCATTGCGATGGGTTGGGAAATGTGCAAACTGCACCTTTATACTGCACAAACCTTATTTTAGCTTTCTTTGTGTTTTTACATAAGAAAAGCCATTTGGCAAAAGCTGATTGAGCCGTCTGTCTGTGATAACAATGGTCCATTTAAAGCTTCATGTACGCAGTAAACACCATGTGACTGTCATCAGCAGTGACTGCACCTGACACTGGTTCAGTTCAGTTCAAAGACATATAGACGTCGCTCAGGGGCGGTATCTTTCTTTCCCTGAGATCAGAGCACAACAACAGACCATCAGGGGCATCTGAAGTGAACATGTCTGTTTAAAATGTAAATTACCCATTGAAATTCATGGTGGGTAGTTTCTTCCCTGTCATAATCTGCCTCGGCTAAAAGTGCGTTTAAGTGCATGAAATCTGAAAACGTTTTTCCATAATTGATCAGTGATTCTAAGCTGCAGCACAAATTAGGTGCAAAATTATCCACGATGAAAGTAAAAAGCCAATTAACACACAGTTAATTGACTCCTCCGTAATCAGGATCCTTAAATCTGAACGGGTTCATTTGTTTGCTCTCAATTGTTAGTGATGTGATGGAATCCGGGAATGTTTCTCAGAGTTAATGGGCTGGAGAAGGATTTGAATTGCGTTACATAAAATAAGCGTCTCGGCTGTGTGTCCGGACACAGAGGAGGAAACCAGCAGAATTCAACAAGAAGCGTCTCTGGCATCAGGTATGATGCAACCAGGAGCAACCGCATCTCATTTGTTATAGTGGGGGGGAAATAAAGTTGGACAAAAATGGACCTCAGAAGGTTTCATTTCTCATGTGCTTTGCACATTATTCACCAGCTGATCATCAGTAAAAACTACATTTCTGCAAAATAAGACAGGTAATTTATGCTACTTGTTTCAGAAAAAAAAAGTGTATGGAAAGCTGGGGATAACCAGCTATTGTGCTTATAACGAGTGCGCAAGAGACCAAGTGCAGTAAATGGGGAGAAGATGATTCATGGTTCAGTATGAGGAAACTGCTTACGTGAGATAGTACGGGAGACCCCCCACCCCCCACCCCCTCACAACCACCACTGAAGGTTGTATATATATATTTGATAGGGTGTTTTATAGCATTCACATGATTCATTGTGTTTTATTTGGTCACCTGTGGGGTCATTTCAGTTCCAATACACTATTGTAGCTATAAAAAGTTTCATCATTCACCACACAATATCCCAGCCACCCAGCTGTAGTTGTTTATAGTTCCAAAAGTAATAGTCACTGAGTTCATCAATCACCTTATATCCTTATCTGTACCTGGTAATGGCTGAAAAGTTTAAGGGGATTTTAAAAAAGGACAGTGTGAACAGTATGGTGCATTAGATTAGGATCTCTCATGAGATGGTTACACGAGCAACATCCACAAAAGAGATTCATTTTATTCCAGAATTAGATACATGTTTTACTCATGTATTTACAATCTGGTACAGAGAGATTACAAAAATAGTATATATTATATATTTTGCACATCTCTCCAAAAACACTAATACACAGAGGAGTAACCACATCTGCCCGAAACATGGCCTAAATATTGATGTGTTGAGGGGCTTGACCTTCATCTGTCTCAGCTGTGTAACAGGCTTCACACACCAACATCAAAATAGACCCACAGCTGGAAAACAGCAGGAGATTCAACAGCACTGTAAACAACATGGGTCCGAGGCCTTTTATGTGCATGACCCCTGGTATTTTAGCGAAGGGAAAGAAAACCTAGAGAAGAGCTCACTCTTCTGACACCTCAGCCGCACGCTCACTGCTACACACTCCAAAATAAAAAGATTCAGAATGTTTATTAAAAAAAAAGTTTACTTTCCACAGCAAGACATACTCAGACATAGTGGGTCCCATGAGACTAAATATAAAACTTTTTGTGCTTTATGAAAATATTCCAACGTTCTTGATACCAGTGTAAATTATTTGAAAAAGTCCTTCAACCTAAAAAAAACCCCCCAACAACAACACATAACTCACTCATCGTTACACTTATACAACCAAGAGGAGCATCTCCTGAAATAGCACCTGCCACATTAACTGGCATACAGAGCTTTGTTGTCATGGTTCCAACAATAAACACTTTTATAACACAGATTTTGGAAGAGTCGTACTGGTTAGGTTTATACTAATTACAGAAGCGCTGAAAACACACTAGTATCGAGACGAGTTTAAACAACTCAGAGACTGTGTTTTGGTGTAGAGGAAGGCGTAAATGCCTTATTTGTTATTTGTTATCAGAGGTATAGTTTGGTCCGGAAGGGGGACTCGGGAGAAACTGCGGTTTGGTTTTTACTTCCAGCAACATGGCACATTTCTGGTCTACTTTTAAAAAAAAGCATGGGATTCCTTGCTCTCCTCATCGTTCGCCCTCTCTCTCCCTGGTTATGAATATTTAACAGAGCTTCAGACTGGCAGCCAGGTGCACATGAGATCAAGGGTGAGAAAGAAGAAAGAATAGAGAGAATCATAAAGTTTCAGAGTGAGGAGTGAGAAGGTGGAAAGACGTTTGGGCCGAGATCAGTTTGCTAGTGAACCAGGAACCAGGTACAACATGGACTGCTGGGTCCAACAAGGCTGTGTCACCTCCTTCTTAATGAAGCAGTTAATCAAGAATATAATCTACAAATCAATCAATCATGAAAATGATTTGATTCGCATAACACTACACCAGTGTTTGTATAGTTTCAACTGCGGAGTACAATTGTACTTGCTGTCGAATACATCTGGAAGTCCCTTTGAGGTACGCTGTGAATTGATAAACTTCATCACCTTCATCTTTGTACTGCAGCATCTTTGACTGTATCTTATTTAGGATGATGTAAGCATCCGTTTCTGCTCCTACTCCTCATATGGAGCTCGTGAGCTGAAGCAGTGTGGATGGTAATTGGTTTGACTGGGGGATCGGCCGGTAGGAGTGTGGGTTTTCCCATTAGTGCAAACCGCATCTCTCTTTCGCAACTCTGTCTTCATACATCATGGAGTCAAAATTGAATAATTCATCAGCATGTTATAGGTTTATTTTGTCAAAAGCACCCGCAGACATGATGGAGGGCAGGGTTTGGATGTGGGAGGAAGCAACTTCTCAGGGAATGATCAACACAGTTATTAGTTCTTGTCAGAAACTTGTCTAGCATCCATCACGGGTAATTAGGTCTTTGACATGCATCGGCACATCATCTTATTTTGAAAATGAATGTGAAGTGAGGCCAAAGGCAGAGCAACTTCTGGAAATGAGAGCTGGTTGCCTGCGTCTCAAAGTTTCGGATTCTCTTTTCTTGATTTTTGTTTTGGTCCATAATTTGCCCTGTTGTGTGAAGGTACAAAATAAGAACACAACAATTCATCTTCTTATCGAGTCTTCGCATTGACAACTGGGTCATCCGTCTTGGGTTAAGATGCCTTACAGTGCATTTTATGGAGCCTTTTACTTCTCTCCTTTTTGTGTTTTGTTTGTGGTCTATTAAAATCTGAAGTGCTCATTTCTGTACTTTTTCCCTTCTGACACAAATGTGTCTGTTAATGTGAATCTCCATCTCTCTGCACTCAGACAAGGTTCCTTGCATCTTCATCATAATTATCTTCCTCATCCTTTTGGAAATCCCTGAGCAGCAGTTTTTGTGCCTCAAAAGAACCTTTGTGTTTTTCATATCACATAGATGACAGCCAGTCTCTGGGGCTCGTCTAGCTGCAGCCTTATCCAACTTTGCACAACTTCCAACTTTCTAAGTTGTGATAAGTTGAATCCTTATAGCTTTGTGTTGGAGATGGGGATGGTGAGCCTTGACCGAGATTGGTGTACAAATACACCGCTATTTTATGGTAACTTCCATTTTATGGCTCACGGAGATTCCGCTGCACCTACTGTTCAGGCCACAGAACTGCATGATCACCTACCCAGATACGACTTCTTCATATCGTAGGTTTGTGTTCGACCGTCTTGGGGCCTTCTTTAAACGGACTCCTGCTGAGACACCTGCAGGATCTTCTTTTCAGAGAAGCTGACATTCAGTCGTGTCTCACAGGCTCGTGGCTACCTCCCCGGGGAAGCTATTTTTCCTCCTGTGCAGTGAACGGAGGAAAAAATTTGAATTCTCAAGGGAACGTAGTTAAAACATTACTGTGTAAGAGTGTATTACTGTGAATGACAAACTATGTGATGCCTTCTGACTGAATACCAAGGGCAGATTGCAAAAATAATAGGCTAGGAATATTTTCATACACTGTATGAGCCAGGCCTGGACGCCTGCTGCGCCGTCTTTGATGGAGACAGAGTCAAGATCATTAGGATGGTAATGCACAAAAGTACTCTCCCATCGATGATCAGGCGGAGACAGTTAGACTCCGCGTGGCATTGTTTCAGATGCCCAGTGTCCCCCTCTGTTGTCCCCTAATGATTACAAATTGCAGCATAACGTTGAATAAGACAGAAAAAAACAAAAACTAAAATTCAATAAGGAGGAATAAATGGGGTCTTTCTACAAGACTGGGGAAGTGTATCTAAACCTTAATTAGACCGAATGTCCACATGGTGACTTTTTTTTTCCCCCCTAATTTTTAGCGATGACCATACAGATGTAGGGAAGAGGGAGTGAGCAATTAAAAGAACAGGGGTAAGCTCAGACACAGGTGGTCTGGATTCGACATTCAACGAAGACCTTTTGACAAATGAGTGAAAAGCCTGAATTCAGGGACAATTTTTTTGGCCTCTGTTGTTTTCCCTCGCTGATGAATAGAAATGTTTAGCGTTTGTTGATATGGCTGATTGTTGGATGCCCTTACTGCTGCCAAAATGAAAAAATATATGCTTTTTGTCTGTTTGAAGGGAAGAAAATTAAATCTTTCATTCCGTCATACCGAACCTCACAAATCAAACCGGCCGCAGCCTCCCTTTTGCATCGTAGTGTATTTAATCTTAATTCACATTGTACCCAGGACTTTGAATTGCGAACCGAACAGAGCTGGTGTGTGTGGGGGGGTCATGGGCGGGTCACATAATGGGTTCCATGTTTGCTGGCTGCGATTACATTACAATGAAACCTGGCAGACACTAATGGAACGATAGCAAATGACACCAGGCAACGCAAGTACTGCTCCTCCTGTCTTACGAGTGAGGAATTACATCAATAAATATGGTTAATGGGGAACACAATTTCGAAGCTTATGGAGGGGTTAGACATCAACTGAATACTAAGCTACGTGTAGAACAATAAACCACAGGATCAATGATCAGCGTCTGAAGGCTGGAGATACACGTGGGTCATTTCAGACTCCATGGATGCTGCAACAGGAAGACAATGAAGGAGAAGGTGGAACATATTGGAACAATAACTACACAAACGCCGGTGATGTCTCCCTTAGCGCCTGTTCCACCCATAATTCTCTATGCTTGTCTCTATGGCAACCATTGTCTTTTGAGCCCCCCCCCCTCCTCCGACACTGACACCTCACACAAACACCAACACAAACTCATTCATGCTGTACACGAACAAAAATCCATGTTCTATTCCACAGTGGCGTAAAGTGGGGTAGGGGGAGAGGGGTATTTTTTCAATGGGCTTCTACAAGTCAAATAAAAATTTCATCTTGTCTTTCGGGGACGAGGTTTGTTCAGTTTAATGATGCTGTGGGGTGATTAGTCATCATTAATAACGCTCACTATCTCTGTGGAATAACAATTTCTGTTGTGCGGAGAATAACGTTATTGTCAATCGTACATCCCGCAGCCATCTCACCCTATAAGGTTAACATTACACCCAGCCAGTCGTTTCTTACACAAGCTTGTTTTTCTCTCGCACAAGGCTGTTGCTGTTGACTGGACCTTTGCATGTCATAAAGTCTCAAATGGCAGCTTGTCTTCTGATTTATAAGCACGGGAATGCGAGCAACATGGAGTGCAGCCGCTCAGGGGATCATCAACAGTCAGGCGGGGGGAGTAAGAGGAGCAGGAGCGACATGTAATCTCGTAATAATTCTGTTTCTTTCCACCGCGCCGTTCCAGCGCTCATGATGGAAACATCTATAAGATGTGTACCCAATAAAGCCCCAGCGCTCATGAACTGAGACCCACAGAGCCCTGGTGGAAGATGGTTAAATAAGATTACGTCGGTACTGGAGGACATTTGTCGCGGTAGCCATCTTGACAGGAATGTTGAGCGCCCGTCATGTAATACATCGTCTTAGTTGTAAAACGCTATTCTCATTGTCAGTTACGTGCAAGTGTATGTTGTTGTTCAGTGTTTTGTTTGCATTTTGAGGGAATGATTTGTAAGGTTTTGTCAGGTTGTAAAGACATTAAGTGGAAAACAGCTTTTCCGTGTTCTCTAGTGTTTTATATCAGCTCTAATCTTGTTTTGACTACTCGGTCAAAATAGCACCTTTTGTATTGCACCAATACGTCACATCGAATACCTTAACAGGCGCCATGCCATCATTTCACTGCTCACTAAAGCCAAATACAAGGTGTAAACTGTCACGACTTCGAGCAACACTGAAGTCACACAACTCTTATAATCCATGAAGTGGACGAGACACACTGTGTATACATTCATCATTTCTCATAAATCATAGATCCCATAAAATAAAATCTATACTGTACTGTGTATGTTGGAAAATAGGGGGGAAGGGGTTTATGGAAGGCCTTGTAAAGGGCGCTGAAGGAGAGGCTCAAGGTTGTTTGTGTGCATGTGTGTGTGTGTGTGTGTGTGTGTGTCAGACTGCGAAGGCTTCAGTTCAGAAACACGGTTTCACGTGCCTGTGCACACTGACATGTTTGTGAAGTTGAACAAAATGTCGCTGTAACTGATGTTTCTGACTCACTGCTTCTATTGGCGGCACAGATGTGCGAACATTATATTTCCATGGAGCAGTCAGAAAAAAACAAAACAAAACAATAGCCCGCAGTAAAACAGTTTACCTACAGATGGCCTGCAGAACAAGCCACAAGTGCCCCAGTGTTGCTGAATTCTGTAGGTTACCAGTAAGTGAATAACAGCCTGAGACAAAATGAACAATGGCAGAAGTGAAAACGCAGAACAATCGCACACCAACACACCACCAACGTAAACAGAATATTTTCTGTATGTCCCCTCCCCCTCGATCCTAATGAAAGTGACACTGGTGACAAAACAGATGAAATAACAAATCAGTTTCATGTGTGCAGCTTCCAAATTATCGTGCACCCACTGCAAATGTGGTGCACGCGATTAAAACACAACGCAGTGGCAGAATCAAGTTTTCCCCCATTTCCTGCTTCCCATTAACTCGGTGCTCGCTTGCATAGATGAGCGAGCAGCTAGTGCTGCACTTTATGTCACCTTAATTATCAGCTGGCAGAGCGCACAGGGTTATGAACTCCGGGCAAAGTTTGTACTGCTGCATCTATACTGCTGCCAGTAAATACAGTGTAAACACCGCAAAATACTGTTACGCATAAAAAAAAACAACAACACAAAAACAACATACAGGAACAGTCTCAAATTCAGCTTCAGATAAATCAGTCAAAACTAACGAAACACTGCCAAGAAAAAACAAATCACATTTAATGCTCTGAATCTGAACTCCATAAATTATAAGTTACATTTGCATTGAACATAATGCACACTGATTTTGTTTTCTGTCACATCATGTTGCTGCACAGGTACACAAGCATCTAAAATCTAAAAGTAATGACCTAAATCAGACACTGGGAAATTGGTCATTTTGTATTTGCAGCAGATAAGCAACATCCGATTTATAAATGCTAAATACATTTATTTTACATTAACGATCAGAGACTGAGCTTTAATCTGTGATCTATGATATGGTATGTTTCATCTTGTGGTGCAGCTGCAGTGGCTCTGATCCCCTCATACTTTTATTTCTTCATAATCCTGTCGCTGTGGGAGTAGCTCACAGCTCCTCCGACTGTAAGACTACAGTCTTAAGTATAAACCAACAGCTTGTGGCTTTATGGTGTGTTTATGCTGTAGGTCACACTACCAGTCTTTTGGATATGACTCCATTCTGGACAGGCATTGCCGTTGTACGAGTCCTGTGATCTGGCAAGACACTAAATGCAATTTCTTTTAAATGCTGAACTGATTTGAACATCAAATCCTAAAAATTCACTCATACTGTTACACATATAATTTATTACACACATTTCTGCTGTACAAACACTTTCTCTCAGTTGAAACACACATACGATCTGACCTCCTCTTTCACTCCTTGCACATAGTTAGATGTGTCCAGCATCTCTGACTCAGACTCCGGCGTCACAGGAGTTAACTGCCTCAGCAGCCAGTGTTCAGCCGAGAATAAATAAGCACTAATTGAGTCATTTTCATAATTCCAACCGATCCGCAAATCACACCGGTTTCAGCCGGCGCCCGCTGACATCCAGCTGTGTTGATGAGAAAATTAGATCTGACCAGAGGAGGAAAAGCCACAGAGTGAGAATGACACAGGCCTCCAATTAGACTGGATCATACTCGCATGTGCCTGCGCTCTCACCATGTTGCATACATTATTGAGATTGTGGTGCCACGTGTTGTGTAACCTTGAACAGTTGATAATAGGTAACTGTATATTCCTCTCATTAAAATACCTCAGATTGCAGTTCAACGGCATTAATGCACTTAGATAACAATTACGCAATGGTCACCAGAGGGTCAGAGAAACCAGAGCTTTGAAATCTAATTAATGTTATTTATTTTTATTATCTGGTCTATTATCGTATCAGTTTCCTTACATTATCAGATAAAAAAGATCTCATCGAACGAGAGCTACACCGCTGCAGTTGTGCGTCATCATTAGAACAAATCAACCACCAGAACTATAATTAATTCATCACTTTTCCACTTCCGCAGACCCTCAGGTGCAGAAGCCTGAGGCAAAAACAAAAAAATCATTTTCTGAAATTTTTATTCTAAATATTCATAACTGATGTCTGCTGTTTGCGAACATTAAATATAATTTCCTTTTTTGTGTGCTTGCACCTGGAATCCTCAGAACGTCTCTTCCACACACGTTAGCATAATGGCACTACATGTACAGCGAGCGTGGCCCGGAGGGGCTGCAATCTAGTGGTGGAATGGGAGGCGAAGAAGGGCTGCTGAGGGGCGACAGTGATGGATGAGGATTGTCTGGAGCCATTGGCTTAGTGTTAAGCATAGGCTGCATCTCCTTCTCATCCTCACCGCTCCCTGACTCGGTGGCATATTGGAGGGGAGAAAGGTGGGACACACGGCACTGGTCCGCCCTGATAATGGTCTGTGTCCTTGAGAGGTGAATACAGCGTAAACGGCATAGGATGATCCAAGTGTCATGTAAACATGGGAGGATTTGTGCATGCAGGTGTGTAGATGGGCTCTCCATCACACTGATCTGTAAATATGTCAAAGTAAGTTTACATTCAATCATCACAAAGCATCTCAACAGTGTGTTACTTTGAGAGATCTCTTTACCTGAAAGTAGCTGCAGGAGATTTCTGTTTGTTAATAGAAATTTGCCAAGTTCTATGTTGTCAGAAGATTTAAAAGGAACACACACACACACACACGCACACACACACTTGTGAAGTTCAGTCGAGCACAGAGATGCGAACTAACGTCTCCGTAAGGAAAATTGAGAAATGTCTGCGTGGCCAACGAGGACCAGCTGAACCTGGGGGTAATCGTCCAAGAAATGTTTCATCAACTTCTGTGCCTCACTCCTCAGCAGATTTGCATCCCCTCCTGTTCGCCGCCTCCTTCCAACTTTCTCTCGCACTTCATCATTTGACGAATGACCCCGCACAGCTGTCGCTGTGTCGACGTTTAATGGTTTTCACCGCCATCACCGTGACACGTTTGCAGTAAACAGAGACCCTCTCGTGCTCCTGAGTCGTATGGAGAAAAACAACACGGATCTCTGAGTCTCTGAAAATGCACCGTGTGTCATATGATGTATGTGTGCAGGCGTGTGTGTGTGTGTATACAGCCATATCCACAGGTATAATGCATGTGGGTATATAATAAAATAAATACACACACAGCACAACACACACAACAGACTACTACACAAAAAAAACTGCTTATAATGTGGTTTAAAGTTTTTCAATAAAGGAAGAACATGAAAGTGACATGTTTCCATGGGAGAGAGGAAAAGGAAAATCAATGCACACTGGCGGAATGTGATGAAATCATGACAGCACATATAGATCTTTCTTTGTGCCTCCGGGCAGTTCTGCAAAACTAATAAAATTCATTTTCATTTCAGGACTGTTTTATTACCATTTGCAGTATTTCACTTCAGGGCACTCTTCTTAGTGAGCTTTGACACTGAATCATTGCACATAGTGTGACATAGTACATAGGTGTGTAGTGTTAAGAAAGGCTGCTGGTGCACTCGTATCTAATATCAGCGTCACAACGGAACAAGCTTGTGTGATTCTGCTGTTTAGGTGGTAACATGTTTTGTTTATATTTGACCACGTGATGGTGTCATGTTTTGTCTGTTTTTGTTTTGGTTTGACATGTGCTTCTGACTCCGCCCACCTACTTCCTGTTTTTGCCCCCTCCCTTTTTGTGAGCACACCTGATCCTTGTTTGTTCTAATTGTTTGGTGGATATTTAAATGTGTGTGTGTGTGTTTTGCGTGATTTCTACCTTTGGATACTGCATTGTGCTCAGTTTCATAGGGCTGTAGGGTAGAGGACTGGGGGGGGGGCCTTATGGCAGAGACAAAATCAATGTCTCGACAGTCCAGGTCTCCCTGGGCTTTTTATAGTAACTTAGTGCCCAGGTGTTAATCACTGAGTCAATTGTTTCATTAATCAAGTGAGGAGTCCCTGAAGGTGGAGACAGGTATTACAGCTCTCCCTCTCCGCCCCTCTCTCCACGTCCTGTCCTCCTCCTGACAAAGAGATAACTGTCTCTGAAGGAGGGAGGCGATGGAGGTGATCTCGCAGGGAGACTGTCAGGCCGACTTCCTCTATCTGAAAATCTCCCATCCTGATGATGCTGTCTCCTCAGCTGGCAGTTTGGTGCTGATAGGACCTGTTGTGTTTTGACATTTGCAGATCACTCCCCGAGTCTCGAAATGTTGCATAACAAAGCAGATGAGGGCATGAACACTGCACAGGCGACTGCGATGGGTATCCTGTGTTGTGTCGATTGTGGTTCAGGATACATTGGAAATTGAAAAGTCCATGTGGAACGGCCCCTTTAACTAGCCACCACATTCATCAATGATGGCAGATTGCGATGCCCAAATGGGTTTTCTCATTGTTCAGCTCTAGAAACGTACCAGCAAGATCACTAACCTGCAATTAGTGTGCTGAATCGAAGCAGCTTCTTAATGAGCCAGTTAATCGTAATTATAAACAAAGCATACGTACATAGATACTGTAAACGCTTAAAGAAGTTTAAATGACCCCAATCAGTCTTTTTTAAAATGACACCCACTCTTACAGTACCACAACAACAACAACAGCAACAATAATAATAATAATACTAGTTTGTAAAATCTGTACTTTTCAAAATGTACCTGCGGATTAAATTAAAAAGCAAATATTCAGTGTAAATGCACTAGCAGCATTGACAGTCCATTATGGAGACAATAAGACATTTCAGCTAGTGTGTGTCGTTATGGTCACTTTTGCTTGTTGAATTATGATGAATGTTTATAAGGAGACCTTGGTTATAAATCTGGTGTCAGCACTTAATCATTGAACATTGATGAATGGGGCTCATTGTCATTGACTTGAGGGGATAAATAAAATCATTACACCAATAACAGTTCCTTTTCCAATTAGACCAGAAGAACCCGTCTGAAAATGTTCTGAATTTATAAGCAGCTGCCAACGTCTACTACCAGTATGTAAATACACGTGATACCCGGATACATTCTGAAACATGCATATACTTCCTTTCACCGCACCGTGTCACAGTGTACAGTGAGAGAAACACATTTTGTCTCTGACAGTTTATTTATATATGAAGTTGTGCTGCTACGGCAGAAATGGAGGGATCGTATTTTACACTTCAAAGCTTGTGGTTTCTCAGAAGCCTTGAGAAAATAATGAGAAAAGAGTCATTCTTTCAGAAAATGGATCCTGGCGCGTACAATCCGAACGCCAGATTGCAACCAAGGTTCCTCTAATTAGAATCAATCATACGATTGTTCCGTTTTATTATTAGTGCTAACGTTCACGCGTGTTTTTGTTTAACAGCATTTTTTCCCCCCCTTTCTGCTTTGAGACCATGTGTTTCAGCACATTAACAGAAAACTAGCTCTTTGTGTCAGGAGACTCAAAGGAATTGACACCTCCACTGCAGGCCCACTCTTTACATCCTTGAAGTCTTTTTTTGGTAATTTCCACACACTTTATATATGAGACCAATCCCGCGCCTCAGTAAAGTTAAGAAGCATATGTGGTCTTCACCCAGCCAATTAGTAATGATCAACCTACATCACAGAACATGTCACGGTTTGATCTGTCCAATGGCCCAATGTTATTATACTGTTCTAATATACATGATCTTTTCACCAGATATGTGTTTTTTTACCATTTATGAGCATGAAACCAAATATGGTCACTTCATTGATCTTGATTTTCTACATGAAAATTTAAAAAAATTAAATATATCACAAAAGCAATTAAGTCTTGTTATGTCCTCTTACAACAGTCTGTTGTTGTTTTTTAAGTATTTCACTGAGTGCCCTATAAGGGGTTAAAGGCTGAACGCTTACCTGCTCAAAAAACACTCACCCTACCATCTGACCACTCGTGTAAAATGTATAAATACTATTCGAACAGTATAAAACAGAGATTTTGCAATAGAAGAGTCTAAAAATAAAAGTGAGCCGAGATACTGTATTTTATCCCTTGTGGCACACACTGTACTGAAAGTCTGAGAAAGGATGATTGTGATCGGCCAAAAGGGATGGCGCTACACGGACCCAGATAGCTGAGAAAAAAATCTTGCAGCGAAGGCGCGTGGTTAATAACATCCCACTGGGTCCCAGGCAAGATATGAGAAAACCACAGTGCATATCAGAGACAAATAAAGGTGAGATGTGAAATTTCTCCTCGCTGAGATAATCATGTGAACAGATAAGCCCAGCTTGGAACCGTCTCTGAGGCTCACCAGCAAAACAGAGCTGACAAATGGGAGATGTTGGGGGCCGATTATGAGCCTGGTGCAGATAAAGGCCCTGGTGTGGTAAAATCTCTTAATGTTCTTGGATGGAGATGGGTGAGTCACGCTTGGGAACCCCATGCATGTGTGTGCAGTAGTGTCACCGCCGTCTTATCGACCTGCCACTCATCCCGCGATCCCCGTGTGTGATGTTCGCACATGCATACATGTTGAAGCTTTTGTATGTGCACGCTCACTCATGCATGGACCGATTCCGTCCGCAAACAGCCACTTTGCGGGTTTGACATAAAGGTGTTTGAATTAAACATCGGTTGTTTGCCTTTCGGTTTAGTTAATGGAAGACCTCGTGGTGGTAAGCTTAAGACAAACAACACGTCCTTGGAGGAAACAGGCGAGGAAAGGAAAAAAATGACCTTGATCTTTGAATCTCTAAATGGGAACAGATGAAAGGTGGGCTTGGTTTTATTTTTCATTCCCGGCAAATTTTTACGTTAAAGATTGTCACATTGAATTGGGATGAAGGTTTGTTCTGAGGGAAAAGGGAGGACGGGGGACAAAAAGAGGAAAAAGATGTTAATATTATGGGATAGTGATAGCACCTGCCCATTTATGGCCACAAACCTTCATGTCTATCACTTGATTGAGCAGCTTTGTTTACTGAACAAACACTCATCTGTCCAATCCATTGATCCAGAAACCAACCCAGGAACTCCCAGACATTCAGTTGTTGGTAAATATTTGGCACCAGCGGTTTTCGGGTTTTCTTCCCTCAGTATCTCCCTCTCTGTTTCCCTTCTCGCTGTTTCCTAATGGATTAATGAAATGAAATGTAGCGCTGCTGATGCTGATGCTGCTGCGACTGTCTGTCTTTCTGCAGAATCGGCAGAATGTAAACTCTCCCAGTCATTAAGTGTGCAAATGGTTTCTTTGACAGCCAGTGTCAAAAACACGCCGAGGGTCTATTAATAAAGGACTGGAAAAGAACACCGGATGGGGGTAACCTCTGTAAGGCTGTAACCCTAATGCTCGTCTCTGTTATGAAGTGTTCAATTCCTCATGAAGGTTTCAGCTGTTTAAAGTGCGTTTGTTTTAACTGCACACCAGCACACCAACGGCGTAATGAGCCTGCAACTTACCCACAGACAACGTTTGCATGGAAAACTTGAAGCAGATGAGTATTTTGATTAAAAAAAGAAGCCTCTGGCGAAAACCAGGAGATACTGTATTTGTTGTTGCCTGAAGATATATCGAAGTGGATTTAAAAAGAAAACTTTATACTGAGTACAAATCAGTGGTGTTAGAAAACCAGCAGGAAGGATGGACGAAATCCTCCATTTTCAAAGTACCAAAGTATAAACAGAACACAAAAAAACAGCATCAATATGTGATGCTTAACACCACACTTGTGCAAAGTTTCCCACCAAACACCCCTGTGACGTGACCTTATGTTCCCCTTCTTCTCTCCTGTAGGCCCAGCGTGGTGATGTAATGAGATGCAGGTTTGGGTCATCCAGTTCTGCTGAAGTGGAACGGTAAATATTTAGTTCGTCCTTGCAGACTGGAGTGTACGGCGCATCGCATTGTCCCATTAACCCGCGTCTTCATGCACTGCAGTTCTGTATCTGCGCTCATCGCCCTGGCCCACACACACACATATGCCATATCTGCACGCCGGTCAAAGTGTTCATGCTATTCTAGTCTGAGTCGCATTCCCGTGGATGCGTTTTGGGATATGCTCAACCAATACGCCATTTCTTCCACGCCGTCGTTTCATCGACACGCCACTGCTTTGTTTTCAGGAGGGATAATTAACCCTTGCCTCAATCCATGTTTCATTCACATGTTTTCGGATCGCGGACACGTTTGTTTATTGACCCAGCGTTTTACCAACGTCCTAAATGAAGGAAGTCTAAATCCTATAAGAGGCACATGTGTGTCTAAGTGGAATTGAAATCCTTATGCTAGGTCATGGACAGACATTTGATATTTCAGCTGTCCTCTGTTGTTCTGTGAAATGACCCTCGTCCACTTTACAATATAGATACAATAAATATAGGATACAATATATAGGTGCCAGCTGAGCACCTCATTGAGCCAAGTTGGCGAAACAAACTCCATCTCAACTTCACCCTCATTTACCTGAAATGTTTGGTTTCCATCAAAATAAATAAATATTCATAAAAGGCACTACTTTGGTAAAGAACATTTCACAGTGCCTTGAACCAGAGTGCATCACACACACACACACACACACACACAGAGAGAGAGAGAGAGAGAGAGAGAGAGACTGCGGGGAAAATTGAATTGGACTTGGCAAAAAAGTTGTCTTGTGAAGTGGTTGGTTTTGCGTTTACTGACTGTGGCAGTGTTGAGACTCCGCTCCGGCACTGGCCTCTTCTGAATGCAACCCGAGGCCCCCTGCCTGCAACTGAGGTACAACAAGGTTGCAGCTGCGCGGCACTTTAAAGAGAATATTTACATACCTGCTTATAAATCAGGCCCTGTGGTGTGCTGTGTCTGTTAGTTCACTTTGTGTAGTTTGTTGTCCTTGTCAAATGATCTTGTGGTCTGCACAGTCAGCAGGGTTAGTTGTGCGTACTTGATATCTCTGCACTGAGACTTCCACTGCTTCATATGCA